>JAGGAT010000305.1:0-39871 GCA_017657195.1 Termitomyces sp. T70a
ATGCGGGCGGGGAGGGGACGCCTAGGGCGCCTGCCTCCGCGCTGTAATCGCTACTCCAAAAAAAAAAAAAAAAAAAAAAAAAAAAAAAAAAAAGAAATTTATCTGTGCAGGATGGAAAATCCTACCTCCGTCGATTAGATAACACATCATGCATCAGACACCTGGCTACCTGTTGTTTGCAGAAATCAAGTTGTGATCATGAAAACCACGCATGAGTTCCCAGTGGCTCACATAGACGTTTTCCTGGACAGTTGTGATACCGTCGAGACGCAAAAGTCCTGGTCGATCAAAACGCAGTAAGTGGAAGGATTCGGGAGAAGAGAATCCTATTGGAGCTGATCTGATTGAATTTGATTGTCTTGGCTACAGCGCAGCTTTCCTCTTTATTCCATGTCTGGGTGGAATGACAGACCCACTTCGATGTGGCGAATGTCTGGCCAGCTAGGTAGTGGCCGTCGGCGGTGGCTACTCTGTGGCCTCGTAGTCCTCATCATATTCTTCATCACTCATCCTGCGAGCATCACCATGCCCAGTCATTCCCCTACAATTACCACTCAAGCCACTCAAGCTGCTGAAGCCACTCAAGCTACTCAAGCCAGGAGGAAGTGGGCTGTTCCTCCGACCTTCGAGAAGTTGAGACAATGGGAGCATGATCTTCCGCAACATAATCTCGACTTGCCCTTTCCAGAGGGTAAAGATGGCCGCTATGTCAAGTTCTCGAACCAAGTGAAGAGGCTGGGCTGGAACAACGCTTTCAATGAAGTGTACGTGCATTCCTCTCTATCTCTGATTATAGTATCTACAAGTGTGCAGTTTGATGAACACACATCTTGCATATGAGTCAAAGCGGGCATATGTGTTTCAGCCGTTTGTCTGGAAAGAGGAGCACTACCCGTGGCCGCCGGAGGTCTACCGAAAGAATGAATCCCTCCCTCATACTCCTCTCAATGCTATTTTATCCGGACCGTCTGCGGGCGGTCCTTGGGACGTGGGTGATGATGCTCCGCGTTCTATATCTGAAGAGTGGTTTGATGTCGTGTGCCCACGAAAAGAACGACGTATCATCAACACACGTGAAGTTAAACCCGTAATTGGCTGGGCAGATGGCATTGACACCTTCAACTCTTGGAAAAAGATACTTCTCGACGCGCCCGAACGCTGTATAGAGATTGAGCCGGAAAACTACGAAGAGGACCTTCATCCCCAGACTTTCGACCTGTGGCTCTGGGGTAATACACGTGTCCTTTCTCTGTGGCCCATGTTTTCCCAATCACCTACTTCTCGCCTCCTCGAACCTTCCCCCATTGTCCTATCAGCTGTCGAAAGAAATGCATATCTATTCAACCCTCGTGGACCCCGTTCGAACCACCCAGTCTCCCGCAGTCCATATGACCGCATGCTTGCCATTCATGCCCGCCGTGGAGATTTCAAAGAGGCTTGCTTGCATCTTGCAAAATGGAACTCGACGTTCTATAGCTGGAACTTACTTGAAGATCTTCCTGACGCTTTCACGCCCCCGCCAGGCGGGAAACAAGGTGAAAACACACCCGAAAACATTGAAAAGTACCTGGAACACTGCTTACCACAATTTGACGACATCGTAGCAAAAGTCAGGGACTCGCGGTATGATTATCTGCGACAGTCAAAAGCGGGCTACAAAACGCTCGATGTGCTTTTCCTGTTGACAAACGCGCAGGGCGAATGGCTTGACCAGCTCAAGGCGACTCTGAGAGAAGATGGCTGGCATACCATCGTTACAAGTAAGGATTTGGAGCTGGATCAAGAGCAGACTGAGGTGAACATGTCCGTTGACATGGAGATTGCACGAAGGGCAGCAGTGTTTATTGGTAATGGGGTAGGGTGTTTTCAGTCTTCCTGTCAAGATTTGCCTGACGCTAAAGTTTTGTGCAGTGGTCCTCCTTTACGGGTAACATCGTTCACAAGAGATTGGTGGATGGAAAAGAGCCTATCAGTTGTCGTTTCTACTGATTGAATGAACCCGGGTTTGTTCAGCCGTACTATTCATGTACTTAATACAAGCATGAAGCTATCCGTAATTTTCCATATTGTGTTGATGGTTGATATTACGGGGTGATAGTATCCCCGGAGAACGAATCCCACGTGTATCTACCACACTCCTTTTCATCTTGGTGACCATGGATTATGATCGCAAGTCCAATGTCTCCTCTTTCTATGAAGGCCGCAAAGGCTCATTAGATGCTCTCAATGCCAATTTCCCGGCTACAACGACAACTGGACGGCCTGGAGACGATGCTTCGTCGTTTTACAATCCTGAGCAGGTTCCTCGCAGTAGCTTGGACCCACTCAGTGGCCCTCGCACAAGTACTGCTGGATACAACAGAGGCTCTTTCTTCCATGCAGGCAGAGAGGAACCTTTGAAAGGCGGCTCGGACGAGGAAGAGGAAGCTGGGAACCGTGTTGGCGAAGCGATCTGGGATGTGTATGCAGATTTCAACAACACCGGGCCTCGGTATAGCAGTGCGTTTGGCCAGACGGAGAAAGGGTACGGAGCATGGCCTGCTAGTGACGAGATGCTAACAGACTCCGTCAAGTTATCAACAGCTGCCCCCCTCAACGCCGAAACAAGAGGATGACAATACAGGTGCGAGCACGGTCGAGATGGTGACAGTTCCAGCGCTTGGACCAGAGTGGGGTCGCTCAGAAATGCGAGATATGACCAAAGCAGGTCGACGAGAGAAAAAATCGGACGCACGTCGCCAGAAATTTGTTGCATGGAACAGAGGGGAGCGTGGAATCTGCGGCAAGTATTTCACAAGAAAGACACTCGTCATCACGGTATTTTGTCTCTGTGCTATGTGAGCATTGGCGTCCTGTTATCTCATTCTTGTTCTCATATCTGCTACTCTAGTGCTGCCATTATCCTTGGATTTACAATTCCCCGAGTACCCGCGTTCTCCTTTGATAACGATACCCCCTTGCAACAAGCATTTGGAGACTGGAATAATTCCGTACCCACATACTTCAATAGGGCTCCCGCCAACTTTTCGTTCCCCGCGTTTGCCTCTCTCCAGGTGAACACAGATAATAATTATGTACCCATTCATTTCAAGTCTCTCAAGGCAAACGTCTATGATCTGCAAACTTCCAGGCTCGTTGGCGTTGGCGACTGGGGCTCTCACTCCCTTCCGGCCAAGTCATTTCCGGACATTCTCGTCCCCCTCAACTTCACCTATGTCGCGTCGAATTCTTCAGACCAGACATGTACGTTGTATGACTTAGACAACAGCCTTATTTTATTATCTTCTGTAGGGATGAATTGGTATAACGCATGCAAAAGCAGAACTCTTTTCGCTACTGGGCAGCGTGACCGTATGTCTCCTGCGCTTTTTCTGATTCCTTCTCGCTTGCTCAAGGTTTCCATTAGCTCTCAAGTTCCGGCTTGTTCTCGACATGAATATCCTTGGCCTTCCAACTTCACACCAAACATCAGCGGAGGTGTCTGATGTCTCATGCCCCATCGAACTCGACCCGCAACATAGTTAAACATCTAATCTCCATTGGACTTTATTGACTCTGCACATTCGCGCACTATATCACATGCTCTCCCTTTAACACGTTAACAGTTATCATAATATTTGTTGCATCTCTCTCGTTTGAATCCCTTCTTCCCATATCCTGCACAAAACCCTGTACTAGTTTCGACATGTCTATGGACTAAATTCTATCTCGTTTGTCAGTCGTCGGAGTTTTTCAGCATTTCTCGAGGGTTTCTTGTTGCAATTGGTCTCCCTCGGTTGAGCAAATAATTAATTACACTATCTCATGGCATCTTATCAGGGTAACCACTGAGGTCATGCCCGAAATCATTTAGACCATAAAGGATGGCATGTTGAAGCCAACGAGAGATTGAGCCGACAGTTCTTCTCGCCGATCGCTCAACTAGGCTGAAAAACCGTTGCTTCGGGGTTAAGCATGTATACTCTATAGACTCTCGGTCTTCCATCCTGTCGAAGGGTTTCAATATCTGTTTTATATCCAGAATTCGTGATTCTACTACAATCTTTCACTCATCCAATTTATACCAATCTTGCATACCAAACACGAACGAATGCCCTTCCAAATTGTGGTACCCCTTTTGTCGACTCAAGGTATAAGCTTTGTCTGGTTTGGTTCTCATGTGCTATTCTATAGCATAATGGAACTGGCACTCAACTAAAGGACTCTGGGACATCTTCTTCGTCCTCGCTCTGTATACACCGGTCAACGTTTATTCACTTGCCACAGTTGAATTCTATATCATTCCCTGAACCGCATAAAGACGGTTCCATTCATATTACAGCCCTAAGCAACGCCATCCACACTTACTCGACTCTCCGTTTGAAGATGACTATCCCTGGACAATATGGTTAATTAGGTCTTTAGTCGCTTTGCTACGTCACCAAAAAATAATCATACAGTCAAAAGCACGAAATCAACTACCTTATTTTTCAACATATATCAATGTATAGGCGAGCGATAATGATAGTGGACTGCAGAACTCTGATATTCTCTCACATAAGTATGGAATCTGCCGACAGGATCGTACAGTAGGTGTCAACTGCGCCACAGTCTTGCAGGGAATCAGGAGTTCAGGAACTACCCGGCACATAGACTGCTGGTGGAGGTCCTAAAAACGTGAAATCATGGCCACGTCTGGATAGAAAGAATTCTAATATACCTTGGACGGTTTGTGAACGCTTTTCGGCGTCATTCATCGAGTAAATGATAGATTGTTTGACCTCCGGCTTCGAACCGTCAACTAGAACACAGGGTACCAACACCATTTCTGTGTCCTTTACGGGACACAGCGGAACAGTATCCCAAGCGTGTCGTGACAGCCATTTTCTGGACATTTGTTTCCGCCTAAGCCGGTGGAAAGTCATAGACAAGACGCATGCAGTGGAAATTGACAGTAGAATGGCAATCACTAAAACAGAAAACTCGGGGTTAGACACGTGAAATGAGTAACAAGGTTTACTGACGCGCAAGGAGGACGTCAGAATCTGTCATAGAATCTCTTTTGTAAAACATCATTGTCACTTCCAGAAAATGAGCGGTCAAGCAGAATCGTCCGATGAATGTAACTTGAGATATCCGTATCGTATCCAAGGGAGTCCTCTTTCAATGTTTAAAGGCTTATAAACGTTCTGAGTTGTGTGAAATTCTGTCATGAAAGCAGGGGTGAGAAGCATCCATGAATACCAAAAAACCTTTGGTCTCCATATAGAGAATCGCTGTAGCAGCTTGAGTGAATGTGGCTATTTTAGACACCTTGGCAAATCGTCCTCACAGCTGTTTGTCAGGGCGCTGTATCCTGACAAGACAACCGATTGAAGTCAATATGGCGGTGCATTTTCGGCGATAGATAGCAAGAACTGCCAGAAGTGATGAAACTCCGATCCCCTAAAGGCAAAGCAAAGAGAGGAGTTTGTAATTAGGCGCCTTCTTGAAGATTTAAATTAGCTCGGACCAAATTCGCATGTTCTACATGGCACAAACCTGTTATTGGGAATGGCACAGGCACAGTTTGTATCAACAAACCAACACAACCTTGTATTTGTCTGTGCACGTTATTGTTGCAGCCAGGCACTTTTCTTTCATACGGACTCCGAGTAAACTGATCATTACTTTGAGATAACGGAGAACTTCATTCCGCTAGGACCAGAATGAGAAAAGTATCATGCTTTTGGTTGTACTAGTTGGATTGTTACTCCATGATGCCAAGTTGACCCAGTTGACTGGTAGCCCTGAGCGCTCGCTGCTTGTTGGATTTCGAACCAACGGAATATTTAGCACTTGCCTCGAGATAAGCGCTCTTTCACTTCCGCTCTAAGTGTCAAAGATAGCCAACGGTCCCAAAGTGCTAAAGCGTGGAAAATAAACAGGAATACGACGAAAAGGGGTCCTCCTAGTGACGATTTCCAATCGTTGAGAACAAGAAATCTGCGCAATCTATTATGCATAGCGTACTGAACCAAGAGTGGAAGAAGTCGGAATCTTTTTTGCCATTTCGAGAGAGAACGCTGGTACTTTGTGGGATTATCATTTGATCTTTCAGGCTGTTCACCCGTGACGATATTCACAGCACCCACCACAGCACCTGGCACCTGAGTCTAATGCTAACTGCGGTTGACAATCAACCTGCTTTATATATGTGACAGAGAGATCCGAGGTCAGATTAGAATCATATATAAAGAAGTACGGCCTGAACCGTCCGTACTCGAAGATTGTTTGACTGGACTCTAAATCTACACAGCAGCAATCGAAGATTGAATCGGTGAGATGGTGATATACCCTTTAGCTGATTAGAAAACCGTTTTTGTTGAACCAATTGCTTCAGCTTTGAAGCCTACCGTAATCGTTGTTATGATTACACTTTGTTACTCGGATTGCAACCCAAATTTGCTTCTGATACATTATTGAACTCCAACATTTACCTTGTCTGTTTCAAGAATCATTGCGCGGTTTCACGAAGTCAATTTGACTGACTGCAAACCAGCTTACTAATCTACTATCACTAACGTAGATAAGAGCGCTAAGGAGTGGGAAGGCAGAAATGAAGAACAATTGATAATAGATCGTAAATATGATGAGATCAACTCTGAGATTTAGCCAAGGAACGGGTAAAGAAAACCAATGAGTGGAGCTTGTTGATGCGGGAATTGATTGAGCTTTGTAGAGGACCAAAAGATGAATTATTAAGATCGTTGGAAAATTGAAGGGTATCGCGAGATTGAGGGTATGAAAAAAAGTCCTTGAAGGTCGTCGTCGGTACGGGATGACTCGGGTCGCTTCGAGCGTCACGAATGACTTGAGCGAGTGCTACTGATCGAGTCGATGAAGAAAAAAGGCATATTGCTGGAGCCAATTGACCGTAGAATGTGTGTTCTGGACAGGCTCGAATAATCGAGTGGGTAACGGACAGGCCGAAGAGTAGGTGGTTGTATTACCGGAAATTGAGGGACAGATCTCTCCTGGTTGGAGAGCTCTGCCAGCTCAAGTTCTGGCATGATACCAAGCGAAATACCTCTTTCAACGTCGATATCAGGGCCCACGTTCCTCCCCACGGGGAAAGTTCTTAGCGCAATGAGCGAAGGAGCCCCTTCTCGTGAGTGATTGCGCCAGACTCTAGCAAAATCAAGGGCTGAGAGAAATGGACGATGTATCCATGAGTTTACATTATGAAAATGCAGCAATGATGGCGAGTGCAAGTATTCATGTTCGGAGCATGCTAGACATGCGATGACGATGACCAAGCCTGATAGATACATAATTTACATCAAACGAGCAAAAATTGACGTCTAGACTGAATTGACCCACCGCAGATTGAGATGACAATCACTGCTAAAATCCACCCGTCCATGTTGGCGAGTGAAGGAAAAGATATCAAGGAATGTATTCGGCAATGAGGGTAGAACGAAGCCAATGAGAGGGAAGTAGTTTGCCGTTCGCTGGACACATCTCTTAAATCTGCAGCACAGGTTTATAAATCGTGTGGAATATTTCCTGTGACTGATATTATAAGTTTCTCACCAAAATCAAGAAACAAACAAGAGTCAACATGGAACCCTCATTTTCGAGTAACTCTAAGTGCATCAGGGGCTCCAGGAATGTATTTCCTCGAGGCCATATACCGACAGGACTGCTGAGGAAATCGGATGGTGGAGTCGCTGACTGGCATGACCATGGTCCATAGGGTTTATAAACCAGCAGGGGACCTGACAAAACGGTACGTGAGATGCAGGTGGGGCAGACAGCATGAATGGCAATCGAATACGTCGAGTAGAAAGAAGCTTTTCGGCCAGGATGTCTCTCAACACGATCACGTGAGTAAGCGCGTTGTTGATCCAAGTTTGACCCCGAGGTTTGTTCTCTGCCACTGCGTTCATATTTGTTTCGTTCAAGGCGATGAGAGAACAGACCCGAGGACTCGACCTCAGCATACAAGGCGATGAGCTCGAGAAGCATAGAATCGAGCTCGAGCAGAACCTCCTGAACACCGAGATTTCGTTGCGGTTGTCAACACCCAGCGAGGATGAATACGAGGAGCCTTCCAGTGTTGAATATCCCAGGCATAACTCTGGTCCAGGAGGATTTGCTTCGTTTGAGATTTCATCAAGACACCACTATGATGGTGAGACCCAAAGTCAGATTCACCCGTGGTCATTCCGGACGTACGACGATGAAGAGGGCATCAATCCTTACGCCATCGGGGGTTCGCTGTCCACGGCAGCACATCATGCCAGTGCGCTCACTCTGAGTGCAGGATTAGGCGGGGGTCGTACGGGAAGGCGGGATATCAGTATCAGCGGGGCAGAGTACGACCCCGATCGACCACTTAAGGATATGATCGCTAGCATGGACCCAAAACTCAGTATGTTCGACATGGAGCCTTCCCGCTCGAGATATCTGGTACTCTTAACCGTCATAGTGGTTTGATCTATTTCGCTGAATTTTGATCTAGGGTGACCCGCTCGTCGTGGAGAGCACTGCTGAGCTGGATCGCATGCTACAGTCAGGACATGTGCCACCCATCGCATCCCCTCTTCCACCGTCGTCTTCTGACTCAGACTCAGAATCAAGCCATGATCATCGAAACCCTTCCACCACACGCCCGAAACTTGCTGACTCACTCCGTCGTGTGTCTTTCTCCCCACAGCGGCCGAGGAGTAACCCAGGGTCACCCCGCATCGCTTCTAGACAACCTCGCAGTACAAATCAAAATGAACCCACACCGCGAGTCGAAAAAAAGAGGACCGACATCTTTCCTACCTATGCTACTCCTCGGCCGCAGGTACGCCTCCGGCCTCCAACGCCTACAAAAACCAGTATTGTTTCACAATCGCAATCGCAATCTCAATTTACCAAACTTGCGCGGGGTATCACACGTGAGATTCAACACGCGCAGCGCGGCGAGGCGTCTAAATATGCCGAGCGCAATCCCTTTGACGCTCCGGCAGGCCATGCATCTGCGAAGCCGCAGCAACAGACTCCCGCTCGCCCGTCAGCGATGAAACAGCGCAACCCAACAACTGGTCCAAACTTGAAGGGCAAAGTCCATCTCCCTGATGTAACGGGACTGACGAGTGCCGTAGAGTCGCCGATGAAAGTTGGGTCAGAATACTACGTCTATCCTGGGAGCCCTCGCGAGACCGAAGGTTTGTGTATGTTCTAAATACGGTTTTGACGTCATTTTCATGTTTGTCGCAGCCCGCCTTGTCGGCATGCTCAACGCTGTGCAATCGAAACTTCAGCATTTTGAAGAGGAGAATGGAATCTCGCGCAGGCGAGTGAGAGAACTCGAACTCGAGCTTGAGGTGTGCAAGCGCGATGTAGCAAGAGAGAGGACACGGGTGTTGGAAAGAGAAGAGGTCATTGTGCAGCAACAGCGGGATGCGAGTTTGATTGCGGCTTCACGGCGGAAGGATAAAGGGAAGACACGAGCAAAAGATACCACCACCGAGCAGGAGGGACTATACCAGAAGTACAGAGAAGCTGTGGAAGGCCAGAAAGGTTTGTAGTTCAAATGGGATCCAAGCGACAGTTTTTACTTATTCCTATGTGCAGCACTCGAAGCCCTGATTACGACTCTTCGCGCACATCTCACGCGACTCACTGCAGAATTGTCATCGCATCGTGTCCTGCTTATGGAACTCAGGGAGTTGCGCGATGCCGACGCGCAGGCAATAAAAGCAAAGAGTGCGGAAGTTGAACGCTTAAGTCGAGAAGTTGAACGCCTGGGTGGAGAGGTAGAGGTGCTCCGTGGCGTGGTAGAAGAGGGACTTCGAGAGCGTCGAGGTGCTAGAGAGGCGGAGGAGGTTTTGGACCAGTCGAACGTGGCAATGTCGCTCGATAAGGAAGTTGAGGATGAAGAACAGGAGATACGAGAGGAAGATGCCCAAGCTCTGGCAGAGGAAGCCGAGGAAATACCAGAACCGTATGAACAGATGGCGATCGCTGGTCCATCCCGAAATCTGGCGAATAGGACTACGACGATACGAACAGACCAGGCCGATTTCGGATCCTCATGTCCTGGTCCTTCTCGCTCTTTAACACCCCCAGTTCAGGTACAGGGTATAAACACCTCAGTTCCGTTCTTAAATCCCGCAGAGTTTGAGCGCATTTCTACTGAGGTGGAGGAACGACGTTTCTTAGACCATCATACAAGTCCACCTGAATCCCAACATCAACAAATACACCGTGCAACTGTGGAAGACGCGTCGGACGATGAAGGCGAAAAGAGGAAAGTCTCTCAAAAACTTGCACCTCCTCGGCACCACATCACGACAATGAACCAAGAAGAGAAACAGAACCGTCAACTCCAGAATTCAAACGCCCGGAATCAGCGCGCTCGCCAGCGCGTCGATGAGACGCCTTTTCCGCAAATTAGAGGTGGGCATCTTGAGCGACTATTTTTCTCAGCACCGGAGCATAATGCACGCACCTGTAATGTGTGCTGTCGTCGGAGACGTGCTAGTGCAGATGTAGAAGAGGAAGTGTCCTGGTTACCTTCGCGATTCAAGGAGCGGAGGAAAGAGAAGGAAGAAGAGAAATTTGAAGGTGAAGAAGATGAAGATGAGGGATTTGTGGATGAAGAGGAAAGACAGCCTCCGGTAGCAAATGACGACGGTAGAAAAGCGGAGGAAGATCAAAACATCTGGAGGCTCCGTGGACGGAAGGAAGGATTGCCACCACAGACGGTAGTCGCAAGGGTGATTCGAGAGCTAGAGGATGACTTTATGCACTATAAAGGGTATAATAACCCAGCTTTGATGTTTGGAAGGTTACTAATCTATGTGGCAAGGATTTATGTGGAACTGGCTGACCAGTACAAAGACATGGATCCCGTGTCCGACGTAGCCCGTAGGAATCTTCTTGCAAAACATCTACGTGAGGTTGTCGATATTCTTGAGCAAAAGGTAAGTCATTCACTCCTGGTTGCGAAAGTGCGACGTTTTGATTGCACATTTTATCCAGGGAGACCAAATTGCAGCACTTTATGATCTGTTGACATTCAAGGACAAACCAGTTGAGGAATCTGTGGTGCCGCCGAGAAGGCTGGCGAAAACCTCTGCTAAAATGCAATCGGGACGTGCAGTTTCGACAACAGCCGTTCCTTCTACGTCGATGGGTCGAAATGTAGGCGCAGAAATCAGGCGGCACCATTAAGTGTTGCCTTTCTTGGTGGAGTGGATTCGACGCCTCGAGGTATTTCTTGATCTTTAGGTCTGACTTAATATATCTGATCAGAAGGCAAATGGATCTACGTATACTTTGTTTATAGACATATTGTAGGTGTCTTAACGGTATTCGCCCAATACCTGCCTGTATGATTAAATACTGTAGTATGAATGTATGTACACTTTGATCTTGAGTGGGAGATTAGATTAGATCGCTTATTCTCGACGGACACCCTGGGAATGTGATGGCACATTTTTGAAATTTCTACTTATTCAAAGTGCTCCTCAAAGTACTTTTCCTAGGATTGTTTCTCCTTTATAACAAACGTAATTTTACCATCAGTATATGCATCTTGAATAATCACCGTTTGAATTGCTGAGGTGAGGACTGTTTTCTTGATATGAGTAACGTTTCACTTATGCAGTCAGACGCTCTACAGACAGTTGGTTACAAGGCTTACCACTTGACTATTTACATGGAGGATAGACCTCACAAGCCGCATCGCGAGAAGAAGGACAGAGGAAAGGGGAAGGAGAAGCAAAAGGGTTTTAATGAGAAGGTATTGAGCATCTTGCTCATCTCCTCATCGTCCCTACGAACTGCTTTTTATATAGGCGTTTGCACCGAAATCAGGCCGTCGTGCGGATCGGCAGGGGAGGCGGAACGTTGAGCGCGACCAAACTCGACTCCACGTACCTTTAGTCAATCGTACGCCCGACGATGAACCACCACCCGTCATTGTTGCTATTGTGGGTCCCCCCGGTGTGGGCAAAACTACTTTACTCAAGAGTCTTGTGAGAAGATATTCAAAGCAGACTTTGAACGATGCTAAGGGCCCCATCACGGTGGTCAGCGGGAAGAAGCGACGGCTCACGTTCATCGAATGTAATAACGATCTCAACAGCATGATTGATATTGGCAAAATTGCTGACCTTGTCCTCCTCATGATTGATGGCTCATTTGGTTTCGAAATGGTGTGTGATGACTTAGAAGGAGTCTACGTATGTTCATTGTGGTTCAGGAAACATTTGAGTTCCTTAATATCCTTCAAGCCCACGGTTTTCCTAAAGTCATTGGTGTTTTAACCCACCTTGACCTCATAAAAAAAGCAGCCACTCTTCGTGCCACGAAGAAGGCTCTCAAGAAGCGTTTTTGGACGGAGATATATGCCGGAGCAAAACTCTTCTACCTCTCAGGCGTGTTAAATGGACGATATCCTGACTCGGAGATTCTAAATCTTTCGCGGTTCATCTCTGTGATGAAATTTCGCCCGCTCGTTTTCCGAAATGCGCACACATATGTCCTCGCGGACCGTATTGAGGATCTCACGCCACGCGAGGAGATACGAACATCAGGAGGCAAGTGTGATCGGACGGTGACATTGTACGGGTACGTGCGTGGCACCCATCTGCGGACTGGAGCAAGGGTACATGTTCCAGGTGTGGGTGATCTAACCGTGAAAAGTGTGGAGGCGCTAGGTGATCCGTGCCCGCTTCCTGGGGCAGATCCAGAACAAGAGAAGAGGAGGAAGCTGAGCGAAAAGAAGAAGCTGGTCTTGCATGCGCCTATGAGTGACGTTGGAGGTGTAATGTATGATAAAGATGCGGTTTGGATCAATGTGCCGGGGAGCTTCACGCGTGGAAATGATGGCGGTGAGTAGAGCTCGATTTCTGACCATTGAACGGAAATTTATCTCTTTACAGTGGTTCAGGGCGAAGGCGAACAGATGGTTATGGACCTACAGGACGCAGAGGCGACGCTTGAAGATGTCGTCGCTGGAAGTAAAATTCGGCTTCTAGGATCATCATCAAAAACCCTTACGGTTGAGGAAGTGGATATGAAGGATGAAGACGATGAAGACGATGAAGAGGACGATGATGATAATGATAGGGAAGAATTTGACGACGAAGGGAGTGATTTCGATGGCGAAGAGGACTTCGATTCGGATGAGTATGAAGATCAAGACCAAGACGACAAGGCCTTGTCGTCGCGTTCACGAAGTACAAACACTGGCCGTACATCCTTACGTCAACCCACCCGTTCTGTTCCTTCCTCTTCCAAGCAACGTACAGAGGTTGAGTATGTAGAGAGTGATTCCGACCTTGGAAACCACGACGGTGATGATCAAGTTAGAGTCCGGTTTGACGACGAGGAAGACGAGCACATTCCGAGTGCTGACGAGGACGATGAGGCCGCTGAAGATGACGCAGATGAGGCACCTAGATGGAAGCAAAACCTAGCAGCACGTGCACAAACTACCCTCTCGCTCGCCCATAAGGCTCATCGAAAGGATTGGATGAAAATGATATACGCATCAGACCTCTCGCCCGAACAGATCTTGCGGGATCCCAAGGATGATGTCCAAGGGGCGCTGGAAGCTGAAGATGAAATGGTAGATGATTTTTTCCGTATTAAGAAGAAAGCAGGCGCAGGGGAAGAAGAGATCTTGGACAGGAGCAAGGAGGGTCTTAGCGAGAAAGAGTTAAAGCGCTGGGAGGATGAGGAGATGCTGGAGTCAATACGTCACCTGTTCATCACAGGAGAGGACAATCCTCCGGAAGATGAGAAATTCCATGATGATGAAGGTGAAGATGGCGACGAGGAGGGTAATGAAATTCAAGAGGGCCCGGAGAAAGTGGACTCTGCAGCAATACTTTCAGCAAAGAAGGAGGCCCTCAAACGGAAATTTGATGCACAATACGATGACCCCGAAGCCGCTAAATTAGACTTCTATGAGGAGAAGAAGGACGAAATGGCCCGCCAGCTCGTCTTGAATCGTGCCGAGTTTGACGGTATTGATGCTGAGACACGGACCCTCATTGAAGGCTTCCGTCCTGGACAATATGTCCGCATTGAGCTTGTCGATGTTCCTTGTGAACTTATCGAGAACTTCGACCCTACCTATCCGCTCATAGTTGGTGGGTTACTTTCTTCTGAGGAGCGCTTTGGATTTGTGCAAGTGCGCATCAAGCGTCACCGATGGTTCACGCGTACCCTGAAGAACAATGACCCGCTAATTGTCTCGGTGGGGTGGCGTCGCTTTCAAACAGTACCGATATACTCGCTCGACGATCACTCGATTCGCATGCGCATGCTCAAGTACACACCAGAGCACATGCATTGCTACGCGACGTTCTATGGGCCGGTCGCACTCCCCAATACGGGTTTCTGTGCCTTTAACTCTCTCGACGATTCCAACCCGGGATTCAGGATCAGTGCGACCGGCGTGGTGCTTAATATTGATCGGTCGGCGAAGATTGTTAAGAAGATAAAATTGACAGGCGTGCCATATAAAATTTTCAAGAATACGGCGTTTGTCAAAGATATGTTCAATAGTGCTCTCGAGGTTGTCAAATTCGAGGGCGCCAACATCAGGACTGTTTCGGGAATCAGAGGTCAGATCAAGAAAGCCTTGCCGAAGCCGGACGGTGCATTCAGGGCAACTTTTGAAGATAAAGTGCTCAAGAGTGGTACGTTCACCTTTCTGCTCTTTGTCCTACTGGTGTCCATATGTATTCAGATATTATCTTTCTTCGGGCATGGTACTCTGTCCAACCTCGCAAATACTATAATCCTGTAACATCTTTACTGCTCGGAGACAAGGGTAAATGGTCGGGAATGCGTCTCACTGGCCAAGTGCGGCGCGACGAAAAGCTCAAGACTCCGCTCAATGTTAATTCAACATACAAACCAATCGAGCGACCTGCACGACGTTTCAACCCCCTCGTCGTACCAAAGAAGTTGCAGGCTGCGTTACCGTATGCCTCAAAACCCAAAGTCATGCTTCCACAGCGTGGACAGACATACCTCCAGAAGCGTGCCGTAGTGATGGAACCTGAGGAGCGCAAGGCTTTGGCGTTGGTACAACAAATACGGGCGTTGCGCAAGGATCAAGTAGCACGACGGAAAGAGAAAAAAGTCGAAAAGAAGCAGGAGAGACGTAAAAAGCTCGCTAAGGAGGAGGCGCTTAAGAGCGAGAAGGAGAAGGAGAAGAGGAAGGAATACATGAGGGTTGCTGGGCAGAAGATCAAGAGGGCTGCCGAGTTGGAAGAAGGAGGGGGGCGCAACAAACGGCGGAAAATCTGATAATAGTACTCGAGTTCCCTTCATTCGAATGGAAATGATGAAACCAAGATTTGGAATTCCGTAGTCTGCAACTCTCGTCCAATTCATGTGTCTTTCTACTACGCGGCATCTCCAATGACGGAGAATGCAAAGGACCATCACCAAGCCTTTCCTTTATTCTGTGACCAGCGTGAGGACGACTACTCTGCTTAAATGTGAGCTGACATAGGGACCGAAATTACCATCGAGCATTTGAACACAATGGAGGGTTTTATTATTGAATTGTGGGCAAGATAAATTGACTTAATGTGATAGATAGCGGTATCTGAATTTGGTGGACGCTTAGGATGCATCACAGGCCCCCGGGCGCAAAGCACAGAAATGAGGCTGCAGAGCAATCGCACGAACGCCCCTCTGAACCATGCGATATCGAAGATCATGCAACCGCGGAAGCGCAGAACCAACGTTTCGCGCAGTTCCGTCTGGAAGTGTAGGTCCGGTCCAGAAAACCTGATGTTTTTGATTAATACGAATGTGTTCGTGCTTCGCGGTCTCTACTCACCTCTGCTGAGCTCGCAGCTCTAGGCCAAACAATGCAGTCCAAGTTTTCAGGTGACGACTGTTCTGTCCACAGGAGCTGCTGTCCTGTGAGAACATACATGTCAATGTCTATGACATATCTATGGATGATACGATCTGCGAACCTCCGAGAACAAGGGCCTCTTCTTTCTCGCTAAGACCCGCGAGGGGGTCAAAGGTATAAGACTATAGCTCATGAGCAACCATCTCCAAGAATGTGCATGATCGTAAACCTTCTGCCACGTCTTAAACGGTGCGCATGAGTTTTCCCTGTTTACAAGTGCTGTAAATGACCAAAATTAATAATCTGGCAGGCAGTGGACTGACCCAGTGGGATCTTGACCGAGCCATCCACCCGCACCACAGTCCTCAAGGTATCATCAGCATTCAAATTATGCTACGCCATGAAGATCTCACAAGATAAAAGTAATCTGACGGTGCGTGTACAATGCGGAAATTCCTCTCTGCTACGAGCGCAGCATGCTGTGAAGATATCCAAACCCTGTAAAAAGGAGTTGACACAACGTAATTAACAACACAATCTGCTCGACGAATTCCAGAGGACACACATGACCACTGCTGTCATCGGAAGTGTGACATTGTGTTCTAGCAACATCTCTTCCCAAACAACCGGGGTCTTTCCTAAGTTGCTCAGGGATTCATGCGTAGACTGAACAAAGGAGTTCATGGCTTGCTCCAGTGTCCTACCGCTGCTAGAGAGATCCACCTGTGTCTGAGCGTCTTGAGCGTAACAGTTGGTATTCACCTCATCCCCGCCAGTACTAAATAGAGTCGAAGGCAGTGTTTTTGCGATCGAGGAAATGAGCTCGGCCGTAAAATTTGTGGTGGCAGCTGAAGCCAAACGTAGTTGTCCTGCAGGTAGTTCACCTGCAAATTGTGACCATGGCGATGCCTGGCTACAAGCAACATGTTCAGGGTGAGAAGCAGCAATAGCCGCTGTGTGACCAGGTGTATCGATCTCCTATTGACAGATACGGCCAAGTTAGAAACTGAATATTTTCTGATCTGCGTCAAGTGAGTTACCACTAATACGTCGATTCCTCGCTATTTTGACATGTCAGAAAGTACACGGTTTAACACTAATATTTTGTACGAACGGCGCCGGCATATGACACTAGGTCTTCAACATCGGTGGTGCTGTAAGTCTCATTCTACGAGTAAGCCCCCTTTGCTGCGAGTTCGGAGAAGCCAGGAATGTCAAGGGGGAAGCTTTGCGAATCGACAGCATGCCAGTGGAACGTATTGATCTGATATTTACAGGAATAAGCACCTCGAACATACTAATAAAGCGAGCAAAACATCCCGACCTTCACCCAACTCATAGCATCAAGAGTCCTTTTGATATCAGGAACCGTGAAACTGTTCAAGCGCAGTATTTCTTCAGATGACGGATGATGATGACAATCCAGGACTTACAAGTGTCTTGCTGTGTCAAGCATAAAGCCTCGATACGGCTAAAGGATATGGTAGTAGTATAAATTCAGCTTCTTCAAGTTTCTTGCTCACAAACGCTGGACTATCGTTTAGGGTTTTGATTGGAGCCTGATAGGTATAAGTGACTCCTGCGAGGTCATACCATAGCTGGCTAAAGGTGGTCAACCCTCTGAAGAGTCCGAGAGTAGAGTTCGCCGTGAGAGTCGCAGGACTTCCATCACTTGGAATACTAAGGGAGTAACCTTCGCTTCGCGTTCCGATGGGCATTGTGGCCTCGTTAGCGACGGGATGAGGTGTGGTCGTTGACAAAAGGGACATTAGAAGGTGCGGCAAGTCCGATGCCTCGTTAATGGCCGCAGTGTCGTTTTGTCCGCGACCGACGACAAGGCGCTGCAATTTATCTGTTTGTAAATAATGTTTTGTGCGGCTGACAGCATCGAGGAGATCTTGCGGCGCGTCGTTGAAGTTGATCTCTATATCGAATGTAGGAGCAAGCTTCAAGAATGTGCTACCGAGCTCAAGGTTTCTCGGTATAGGCCAGAGACCAAGCACGTTGTTTGGTAAAAGTAAAGCAGCCCCGAGATATGAAAGGAAAGCCAGCATCGAGTAAGCAGCGTGGAGTGGGTGGCTGATTTTCCGAAGTGTCTCTTATACATACGAGGTGTTGCCTATTATTGGGAAAACCTTGAGCAACAAGTGCATGGATGATATTGTAAAATTAACCTGGCTTCTGTAAGCATATGGTGCAGAATGATGATTTTACTTAGACAAGTCCTCACGTAACGCTTATTAAAGATGTCTGTTGCGTCTTTTCTTCAGCACAACCTTTTCACTCCTGGACACACTGTACGTGGCTTTCAGATGAAGATAGTCCTTTGTCACATAGGTCACAACGACTTTCCAACAACTACCACATATCTGCCAATTTCCCGCACCTTTCCTCCATAATAAACATAGCTTCACCCTCTCCAAACAGCAGGGCCGGCTGCAAACGAAATCATGATACCGATAGATGAAGTATGGAGGTTTCTTACGGGCTTGGTAACCTGAATATCCGGCAGGGAGGGCATAGATATCTAGGGATGATCAGAAAACGGAGATGACAAGAAGAGTTTTTGCTTACTCAGGAGAATACCAGGGTCGGTGGCGGAGTAAGCACCTTCAAGAGGTTGGTGATTTTTTGTATGCGAAGACGAAGTAGATCCTACCAGGGAAGGATACGGTAGGGCTAGGGTCGCCATTGCCGCCACCTACAACATTGATTTGTGCACAAGCGATGTAGAACTGGAGGGAGTTTGATAATTCCGGGAACCTATGAACCACCGCACTCACCTGAGCCCCTCCAACAGTCGAGGCTACATGCAAAGCAATTTGCTCCCCTTGTGATGTCATGAATCTTCAGAAGACCTAGATCTCTAGAGCGCTTACCACGTAACAAATACTGCCTACAATGGAACACATGGGCTCAACAACCCAATATACAAGGACACGCGCATGCTCACCCATTAGGCGTATTCTTCGGGATGGTGAAGTTGAATTGCCAGATATCTGTGATCACTTTGAGTCAGTGAAAATACCTCAATACGGCCATCTTCACACACTTTCCGAGTCAAATACTAGACCCGTACTGGACGACCAACTCGGTGACCATTCCCAGATCTTGAACCTGGCCAGAAAGTAAGAACAAGCGATGCAGCAAAAAGGAAAATGATTGGGTACCATGTCTTGCTGAGTCCGGCGCTGTTCGAGTTGGCGGCGGGAACGGCTGGAGTCATGTAGGCAGAGAAATACTATATAGATTAGACTTGGTTAATGATGGGGTGGTAGTCGTGAGTAAGACGCACGCCAGGATGACCCATGGCATTGTCTGCTTTAAAACCAACTGTTGAACCAGCCACAACAGTCGCGATGCCTGCTGAAGTTGCGGCAGTGCTATCCAACTCGTAGCACCGAATCGCAGAGCTAGTGACATCGGTAACCTTTTTTTGGTCATACTTGAGTGTAATGGTTGTATGGGCACATCAGAAGTAGGGGCTTACGGGTCCTTGAGAATAGTGATTTGCGGTGATCCGTACGTATTGCCAATCGCTTGTTAAGGTATTGTTTACATATAAGTCAGGGAACGTGTCTGGGAGCAACACCTTAAGTAGAAAGATTAGTCCAAGACATTGAGCCTACAGTGGGCGTTAACACGTTGGACAGTAATAGCAGCGAACAATATGAGGTAGTTCCGCATGGTGGAGATGCAAAATTATCAAGCAAGCAATCGTTATTCGAAGCATGTTTTTCTAATGTTTGAAGGGGTATATCCTAAGAACGGGCTGGAAAGAATCCGGTGATTTGTTGGACCGACAATGTGGCATTTCGTAGGTTACTGTGGTGCGCATGATTGGGTAACCGCTGTGTCGACCGAATTTCAGCCATGATGTATGGGTGGTCTGGTGTCATTCGGACCGACCGACCGAAGATCAGAAATATGCCGACAAATGTTACTCACCTTACTGCGCTTCAAGATATCTAGCTGTTTTCTCACGATCGCTATCTGTGACCCCATCTCAATTTGGCCGAGACCCGCAGTCTCTGTCATGAGAATGGCGAAATGCTTAAGAATCTAGAGAGGCTGGAGAGTCGTATTCACGAGTTCGCAAAATGTTCTCGCAGCCAGACTGCGTCAATGCGCAGAGCCATGAACATATTACGTTATTGTAGACTGTCAGGTGCTTCATACTTTTTTCCCTATGTCACTTGTGTAAATGTGGAAAGTCGTTTCCTCTCCGAATGCTGAAAACTCACCAGTCGTCGGTCTATTAGCTCGACTTGGTACAAAAATTCGTGCGATTAGCTCTCACACGGCCGGCAACAGGAAACACGCAAAGTCCAATAACAAATTACCATATACATAAGTAAGTATAACATTCCTCGAATCACTAGGGTATCAGTTATGATAAGACCTGTTAAGATGTGGTTGGTCCTGATGCACCGTCAAGTGGAGATGACCACTCACAGCCAACAAAACCACGGCAACGACTACAGCAAGAATCAGCATGAGACAAGCAGCACGACGGCCTGCTTTCCGTTGATACTGGTGTGCCGTTGTCAGTTCCTGGGCAGCGTCGCTCGTATCGTTCGCCACAGAGAATATGTTATTGCCAATGTCATCTGAAACTGCGTTAAGTGCAAACATGCCAATGACGCGGAGGCACTCACCGATCATTTGACCCTGCTCTCCGACAAGCGTTCCCAAATCTCTGAAGATTTCGGCGAGTTCATGCATACCGGTCTCTATTTCGCGGCTCTCAGCTTCGCGCTCTACAATCAGGGATTCTTGGTACGCGAGCTCGTGTGGCGAAAGCTGTTGCTGGAGGATTTGAACTTGACGGAGAGTGTTCGGGTTCTCCTCGTGAGACCTGGCTTGGGTGAGTTCTTGAATGAAGAATAAAGCGAGGGAAATTATTTACGGAGAATGTGGTGCATGGTCATCCTCGACGGCAAGTCTAACTCCTTGGACGACGGTTCGTTGACGCTCGGCGCTGACTTGTTGTGCGCGTTGGAAAGCGACGAGTGAGAGCTGGAGGTCGTGGGATGTCTTCTGGAGAGCTGTCTTCTGAAGAGGCTGCAGAATAAGGCAGAAAGTATGAACATTGACTGAGGATTGGTAAGAATGGTATTCGTACAAGCGAAGCCTGTAGGGCCGATAGCTTCTTGAGGTCCTCGGAGCCACGTTTGGCCATTGCACGTGTGGTCTCGGTGAGGTCATGTCTGCAAAGAACATGATCAATGGTGAGGCGGCAATGGATGAACTTGGATATGCACAGTGATTTACGGAGGGCCGCAGAGTCCTTTGCGGTCCCAAGCTGATCTACGAGTTTAAGGATCCCCTGCACGTTTGCATTCATCTTGAAGACCTGGAGCGAGAGAGACGATTGCAGAGCAGTAAAGGAGGCATCCTGGGGGCTCGATGTGGCGAGCAGCGAGCTGCGTGGGCTGTGGACGCCGGCCTCGATGTCTTGGAAGCTCATTGTGCCGAGTGACGGCGACGAGCAACTGCCGCCCTTTGAGGCTACTGTCACGTGACTGCCGGGCCGGCTGGCCAGTCCTAATGCACGGGTTGTCTTTTCGCTGCTTTTACGAGCTACTACCTCGCTCCGCTATTTCGTTTAAACTCTCTGCCTTCTGTTTACGACACTTGTTCGTGAGGTCCCAGGAGATTTTGTGTGGCTCTTGTCGGTACATCAAGGGATGGACTTGAAGGCGCCGGGTAAAAAAGGAGGAGGAAACCTTGCAAACAGTCAACTTTTGGATTTATGGCTTGATGAGGGTTCCAAGCATACGGGATGGTTCTGTTGAAAGGACTCTTGTTTTTAAAGTACATACTCGAAATTGATGGCATTTGATTTGTTTGCATATTGATCAAAGTTGACATTCGGCATGACGCACACACAGTTCCTCGAAATTTCTTCACGTAGACTCATGTCCATATCTTCAAAATCCCTGCGCAATTTGCGTATCATTGCGGTCCCACTCACTCGTCCCAAGGTCGCCCTGCGCAGAGACGCCCTTGCTTCATTGACTTACTACCAGTTCCAAATTGGCTATCCCCAACACCCAGTGTCCCAAAATTCCTCAGAGAATGGCTCGGCGTCGAGATGGATTCCCGAGGGGGGATATATCAAGTGGATTACCACAAAGGCGGCGGACACTTGGGCAGGCTTCGGCAAGGCCAAGGGAGGCTGGAAGGTTTGTTTCAGCAACGTCTATCTATGGGTTTGGTCTTACTTGGAACTCCCTTCAGCTCAAAGTGTATCAGGGTGGAGAACGGCTCGTAGACCGATTGGATTTTGAGGAGCTCGCCTTGAAGGGCATCGAACCCTCTCTAGGCCCCACTATCACGCAAACAGACGCGTCTGGCCAAGACGTTCAGGTTGTTGAACATGAGAAGGTCAAGGTACGCTATTGACCTTGTCCAGTAAGACGTGTTTAGAGCTGCTCCTAGATTCCTCTTCTATACCCACCTTCAATCAACTCGGGTCCTGCAACTTTGGCAGAGCTTCGTGCGCTAGTTGCGTATCGGACACCAAGGCACAGAAAGGGTTTCTATCTATGGATGATTATTGCTCCTTTGACTGCTCCATTTATGATTATTCGTGAGCACTTTTTACGGCATAACACAGCAAGTTGCCACCTGACGCGGTGACGCAGCTGTCATTCCTAATCTTCCTTTTTTCTTTTGTGCGTGGAGATCATGGTCTCATTATAAAGGTATGGGTTTTCAACGTTGTTCTTTTTTTTCAGAAGCTTACGCAGATATCATCATAGCCTATAGAGCCTCGCAGTATTTGCAAGGTCTCCTAGACAACGACGCACTTGTTCCAGAAGCCAGCGAAGCATTTGACGCGGTGTACAGAGAGCACTCGCCCACAAGGACTGCCGTCCAGTCCCCCGACGGTTCCAAATATGAAAAGTCAGAAAGCAGCTCGAAATCTACGACAGAGCAACACGAGCTTCTCCTCACGCGTGATGCCGTCCCAACTATACTCCACACCTTTAACTTAAAACCGACTTCTGGTGCTGACCTACTACGGGCCGTTGAGCAAGCACGGGTGAGAGTGCGCAGCGGCAGGGGGTTTTTGTAATTCGTGGTACGCTGGTCTACTCGAACATGCCCTCTTACTTATTCTTACTTGCATCGCACTTGGTATCTACCGCTTGAATGTATTCAAAAGTCAAGTAGATAGAATATGCATTTAATGAGAGTATTAGACAAGAATGTAAGATACGATTGAGAGTCTGTATAAAATGGCAACTGTCCCCATAAACCCAAGAGCAAAAACGAGATTGGATTACAAAGAATAATCTTCCTATCGCTTGCACATTCCCCAGATGTACGAGATACAGTGTAGGAAGAGAACTGACTTTTCGAAAGTCGCAGCATACAACGGTATGTGTAAGACTGGGTATTCCAGAGTTTTGTATTAGCTTGTGTCTTCTTCATCAGTTTCTTCATCAAAATCGTCTTCTGCATCTACTGATTCTTCCTGCGCTTGTTCTCCTTCGTCGCCTTCTTCTCCTTCCACATCATCGTAATCCACATCTTCGCTCTCACCTTCAAACGTCTTCAAGTAAACTCGCGTCCCGTCATCAGCTATCCATCCTTGCTCAACCAACTGATCCATCACTTCATCCCTGCCCCTCCACCTCTCGCTCCACTTTACTGTCCACAACGAGACGCCAGGTATAAGCGATTTTTTCTCTTTTCCCAGGCAGGACAGACGCCGAAAGTGAGTGTGCCTAAAGTGTATCAGCTCCCTTGTCTTGGTCCCGGATAGTCCTGACATTTTCACGGTCTCAAGTAGCGGAAGCACGGGGACACGTCTAACGGAAAGTGGTATCGAGGCGGCGCGGCTTGGACAAGGGGTATAAGAGCATGTTTTATGTGGGACTGCCGGTAACACCTCATCAGGTGTCTTGACGGAGTCTTCTTTGACCTCGATATCCATTTCCTCGAATAGGATATCCACGAACGCGTCACTCACGCTGGCAAAGTGGATCTCGAGCGCGCGAAGTTCCCTTAGACCACGCACGAAATTGCGCAGGCTGTCAATGTTGGCTTCCAGTGCCGTGAGTACGAGGCTGTCGAGCTTGGAGAAAGAGGGAAAGGGAATACGAGAGACACATAGAGGAGATAGATGGTTTTTTGTTGCCTGAACGCGATTTTTGGCGTCGGTGATGAGCTCGAGGAAGGGTGTAAAGTCTTGGTCGGGGAGATCGAGGCTAAGTCTCTTGAGCCCGGGTAGGACAAGACGACCCATGAGTCTGACGAGGTAGTCTGGGTCCAGGTCGGTTAAACTCAGATTTTCAAGTGACTGGATGACGATGCGTTCCCTCTCTGCTGGCCAGACTAGTTTCATGTCGCCATTTGCTACGCGAGGGCCAGAATAATGTAGTGACAAAGTCTGTAGATCTGGACTGTTACGCAACATGTTGTCCCAGAACTCGTATGGGGGCCGAATATTCTCCGGATGGAGCGCGAGCTCAAGGGTGTGGAGATGTGCAAGATAGGGACTTTGTGCCCAAGGAAGGTTGACACCGATCAATGAAACGTTTTTCAATCGAGGAAGGTCATTATCGAAAACCATCACGGGAGGTCTGTATGTCGCAAGATAGAGATTTTGCGACGTCACGTAATCCTCGAAATGGTATAACTGGAGGGTTTCGAGGTTGGGGGCAGGACCGCAGGTGCTGAGATGGTGTCGAGCGGTGGCCTTGCATTCATGGTCACATATTTTGAGATGGAAGGCTCGCCAACGCTTGACTTGGGGACAGATGAGTTTGAAAATCTGCTGCAATTCTTCTCTACAAAGAGTTGCACCGGGGACATGGTCACCCTCAGAGACGGTATCGACGAGAATGTCGAAGAGGTGCGGCGAAGGCAAGCAGCGAGCGATGTACTCCTGAGCACGGAGTATGTGTGCAGGCTCACGGAAGTGAAGCATGCTCCACAACGAGGCGGTTCGCAAGGCAATGAGACGCCAGTGGCGACAGACATGAGAGACGAGGAGCTGGAAGTGAGAAGAGGGAAATGCATAGTAGTCCTGGTCAGGCTTGAGGAGAAACGGAGTGCCTGCATAAGGGTAGTCATAGCCTGCACCAAGAACAAATACACGAGTGAGGAGCTCGACGGGCAGCGAGTAGACAGAGGTGGACTGGAGAGGACGCGGGTGCATTGCAAGCTTGAAAGTCAAGGACGGTGGGAGAGGGAAAAACGTGGAGCATGGAGTCTCATGGAAATGGCGAGTAAAAGGGTCTTTCCAGTCGAGCCGACAATCTCACACTCGCGATCAATATGTAAATGATTGCCTTTTCTGTCCAGCTTCTTTGTCCTCTGATCCCTCCCATGCTACTGTCACTCTGATCCCCCTGACCCTTCCATCCTACCAACTCTACCTGCGACCGCAACCCAGTCGTCTGCCACGAGGCAGATCTGCGTCCCCACAGGGTCCCACTCGTGACCAGCCGATTCGGACGCTGTGAACACCGGCATGAATGTCCGAATCTAAAATAATTCCTCTCCGATGGGGTTGGACAAAGAAATCAGAACTGCATCAGAATCATTCGTGCAGTCCTTCCATCTTTCACCCACACCCATTTATCGTCAAAATAGCCCACATATGCCTCCGTATGTAGCTAATCTTCACAAGCATGTTTGACAGATTGGCAGCGTTCTAGCGCAAGTCTGAGCATCCCTACAAGGTTACTCTTGTTGAAATATTCTATCACAACGTCTCACTCATGGATAGCATGATAGTCTCGGGATCCATGTGGAGCAGAAAGCTTAGAGCAAGTCGTCTGGTATAATAAATATAAATTCTAATCCACAAGGTCATGATCGCAACAAGTGCCTCTTCATCCTGTCCTAGTTAATAGGAGCTTGTGTGGTATAAAAAGAACCGGCTCCCCCGGATATCCAGGTTCCGGCGGTGGTCGTTTGCAAACACAACTGCGCCTGCACCATCTGTTTGTCAACCTCCATAGTCTGCTCAATTACGGTATACATGAGAGCCGACAGCTGGTCATAAGACCGAGGCTCATTGAGCAAGCTCATTTTGCCCTCCAGCCTTTGCATGACGTAACTGAACCCATGTAGGAAATCTTGCAAATGACCGCGTCCGTCGGGATGTTCGTACCAGTATCTAGGTCCCATGTGATGAAACAAAGCAGCAACCGCCTCGGCGTGTTCCACTGAGACGAAATTTGGCATAAGAACCCCGAGACAGTTGTGTATGTCCCTCGTATCCAGAAAACCTCTGTTGAACAATTCTCCGACAGCAATGGTAAGCGTGTGAGCAGCATTTATGACCTCCGAATTTGCGTTATCATAGGAGATTGCTTCACGGTTTGTGTTCTAGAAAGGAAAGTCAGGATGGAACCTTCCACACGCTTGAAAGGGACTTACAGCATCCCAGACGCTTATGAAAGTGCCAAGAATAAACTCCTTCAGATGCCACTCAAACTCGTCAGCAATTTTCTCGCTCTTCATATGCTTAAATCGCCAATGTAACCTAAGCGCGAAGACTAAAATCGCTTCCATATCATCCTGTGTCGCTTCCGCAAACCGCCAGCAAAACTCTTGCGCAAGCTCTGCGAGCTGTTCGGGTTCCCATGCTTCAGCTGCAATGATGATGAGAGAATGCACGTCTTTTTCCTCTATCAGTCGACGTGTCGCTTCATCAAAGCTTCTTCGCCACTTGGATGTCCGAGGCTGTGTGATCGTTCTAGGTCGAAGAAGACGCCGAGACTTTGGAGGCAAACTCGGTGGAGGCGGTTTTTTCGGGACGAAGGGACTTGCGAGGGGATTGAGATCATCTGTCAGGAGGGGGCTAACAAAGAATGGGATATCGGAGGTATTTTCTACATCGTGCCCTGCAGTTATCATGGCAAGGCAGTTGGGTTTTGCCAGGAATAATTCTCGGATTTTGTCACTCGAGATATCGTCTTCTACTAGCGTCAATGTGCTCGTGGAGGTGGTAGGGGACGAGAGTACATCGGAGTCGACTTCATCGGGCTCTCCATTCTGAGGACATTCATAGGGTGGAGGACTTCCAATGATAGGGTAGGTATTTTTGACTGGTGGCATTTAAAGAAATAGGGAAATATTTCGTGGGCGTACTTTGATTTAGTCGATGCGTGAAATCCGCATGCTCTGGGTCTTTATAGACATATCCAGTTTGGTCGGATAGGACGTATCCATCTCAACGCTTTCAAAGACGGAGAACAAAGACATCTCAGTACAAGGTCCGACAATAGTCAAGCGGTGGCAACGGCAGATCAAGCAGGCAAAAAACTAGAGTCGTTGATCAAGCATCATATAAGTACAATAAGATCCTTGAGGAATCAGAAATGGAAGTCGGCCAGAACAATGTACAGAAGTCTGTGCACTTTGTGTTCGGTATGCCGACTCTTATTCTTCATTTATGGCGGGCACTATAATGTACATTTACCTGGAACAACAGCCTTATCTTCGTATGTTCGGCATTGACGGTCAGAGCTTGACTGCAGGCCGTCAAAGGTCCAAGAAGATGGAAAAACTCAGCGAAAAACCATAACGCTCACCTTTAGCACGTGATGGTCACACCGACCCATGAACCCCAAGACTTTTGGAATGGAACACTGACCATGAACAGTGTATACTTTCCAGCTCATGTCGTCCTCGTGTTTCGCCGCATCGTCAACGTGTTGTCTTCTCTTTCTATATCAAACCAATATATCCTTCTCAAGCAGGCACAGGCTGACGAGGAACCCACAAAGTTTCATGTATCAACCCTCAAAGCTTCTTCACAGCCGCTGCTTGATCTTCAAGGACGAGAGTGGCCAGGTTTGACCTCGTTAAAGAGTTGGGATTGGCGGAGAACTCTTAGCCTTGCTGCGACCAGCGCCAATGGTATACGATAATATCTACTCTTATTACATCGCGCCATGGCCCTGATTCTCTTTAACCCATTCAGGGTCCCCTCCGATCAGTAGCCGATGGTCATGGCCAGCACTTTTATCAACGCTCACACAAATGGATTTATCAATGGCAAGGGACCCACTCCCACCATTGAAACCTCAGAAGAAGGAAAGACGATCAGATACAGAGACAAGATTACCATCAGAAGCAACCCGAGCATCGGCACCTCCTGACACAATCCATCAACTAATGCAGAATCCAGCACTTTGTGATCCTCTTCGTATACCTCGATATCCCATAGTGCTTTGTCATGGTAAGTTTCACTCGTTTTCTCCTTAAAGAGTGTCCTTATACCACTTAGGACTTTACGGATTCGATTCGCGTGGACCGCTCAAATTCCCGAGTATGAGGATGCACTACTGGTCTAATGTTCTCAATATACTCCGAGACATCGTGAAAGCAGAAGTAATTGTCACGTCCGTTCCAGGGTTAGTCTCTATTGCCATTTTAGCTTAACCCCTTGTAAACCTTGATGCCCTCAGGACTGGTTCTATCGCCTCTCG
This sequence comes from Termitomyces sp. T70a, assembly GCA_017657195.1. Lineage (NCBI taxonomy): Eukaryota > Fungi > Basidiomycota > Agaricomycetes > Agaricales > Lyophyllaceae > Termitomyces > Termitomyces sp. T70a. The sequence continues at coordinate 28,312 of JAGGAT010000305.1, forward strand.
TGCAGAGATATTAGATAGACAACTGCAAAATAAGGCTCAAGGTCGTGGCATTAATCTTCTTGCACATTCCATGGGGGGACTTGACTGCCGACATCTTATCACACACATTAAACCAGAAGTGTACGCACCCCTGTCACTGACCAGCATTAGTACTCCCCATAGAGGAAGCCCTTTCATGGATTGGTGTGCTGTAAGTCTCCGCTTGTTTGTGTACATGTACCCGAAAATCAACTGGTGTCTAGGAATACCTTGGCATTGGAAAGTTATGTGACCACGAGCAAGCCCCCACTCAAGCAAGTGACACTTTGCCATCTACCTTGGGCGATCAATTCACGAAGATCAAAGACGCTCCGTTCTCTCTGTCTCTTTCTGGTCTACCATCGACATTTACCTCTCTACTGCTGTCTATTGTCGATTCACCTGCGTATGCCAACCTCACGACTAAATATCTGAACGAAGTATTCAATCCTCGCACACCTGACGATCCAACTGTGAAGTATTTTAGTGTCGCTGGTCGAGTGGACAGTGTCAACATCTGGCACCCGTTCTGGTTCACTAAGATGGTGTTGGATGGCGCTGAGGAAGATCATCGGAACAAAATACGTATGTTGTGGGAGCAGGAAACACGTCCCGTGGGTACCCCGCTTTGGACACAGGAGCGAGAGTGGGGAAATGATGGCTTAGTAACCGTGCAAAGTGCACGTTGGGGCGAGTTCTTAGGAACAATGGAGGGATGTGATCGTAAGATGGATTACCGTTTATGCTAATTTCAGCGTGCTAAACGTCTTGAGTTTTCCAGACTGGGAAATGAGGGGAGCAAGAGGCATAGAATTTGGTGTTGACCTTCCAGCAATACCTGCTATCGGGCTCGGTGTCAGTACCTCTGGATGTCGCGCTGATTCTGGAGATGGTTGGACATTACCTGATTTTGGGCGTTTCGTCGGTGTTTGGAAAAAGGAGCAGAAAATTCAAGTTGATGCCGCTGTTGACATGCAACCAGTAGGTCGTGAGGAACAGCGAAAGCTAGAGAGGGAAAAGGATGATGCGATTGTGAAATCATCGACACAGAGACTCTCTGCAGTTGTGGATTGGCTAACGGATCAGATGCCGTCCCCGCCGCTCAAAGGTGGAAAGAACAAGAGCATAGTCACCTCGACGGAGATCATAGAGAAAGTTGTGAAGACCCGAGTTGAGGAACTGTCCTCCTTGACGATGCAAGAAGGAAAGACTAAAACGAAGAACGAACTGGCGTCGAAGAAGGACCTGGAACGGTTCTACATTGCACTTTCGCGGAAACTGTATGACGAGGGCCTGTGAAGTCAACTGTCTCCTTATTTGCGATCTCATTCTCGCTTGTTTGTTCTGCTTGAGCTGGCATGCAGAATTTGTCCCCTGCGCGGAACGTCTGGTATAGATGACCAAGCCTTAATCGAATGGATTGATTCTTTTTGAGTATCCATTCTACCACTATAACATAATTTACTGAAATTTAATCATTGTGTATCAATAGTTGCTAGATATCACTGTAACAAATGTTTGGATTTGGAAGTTCCTTTTTGAGATCTAGTCTCCTACTGCGGCCCCTCCAGAAGCCGCCTTCGAATTCTTGGGCCGAAGATATCATGCACATGATCACTGCTCTCATGGTTCTTTAACATGTCTTATATAAGACTCATCATGAAGAGTCAGTCGCCAGACTCTACGTTGCTTACTTGATGCTGGCTCTCATTTACTCTCTTGGGGCTGCTATCCTCTTGCCGACCAATGTGCTTGGTCTCTGGCCTATGCCGAGAAACCTTGAGTTTGGCACGACATTCTTGAAGCTTGCTCCGACGTTCGATATGGAGATCAACTTCAACAACGCCCCGCAAGATCTCCTTGATGCTGTCAGCCGGACAAAAGATTACTTGCAGACAGATAAACTGCAGCGCCTTGTTGTCGGTCGCGGAGAAAAGGATAGTTCCGCTGTTGGTCAAGCCTTGGAATTACCAAGCCTTATGATCTCCCTTTTGTCAAAGACTGAGCCTCGTTCTATCGCCATGGAGGCCACTCTGCCCATAGAAACACGGAGCGAAGGTTATTCTTTGGATATTCCAAGTGATGGAAGTCCTGCGACCCTCACGGCAAACTCTACTCTTGGACTCTTCAGAGGCTTGACCACCTTTAGCCAGCTGTGGTATGACCTCACAGGAGTCACTTATACCTATCAAGCTCCGGTGAGGGTCATCAATGACAACCCAGCATTTGTGAGCAGGAAGCTTGAAGTACCTTGTTTGACTTCCTGTTCGTTAACACTCACTTTCCTCTAGCCGTATCGAGGCTTCATGCTTGACACAGCGAGGAACTTGTAAGTTCCGAAATCTCGAATCATTATCCATTATCATCTGAGATGACGCCAATTTGAACAGTTTCCCGGTTGCTGATATCAAAAGGACTCTTGATGCTATGAGTTGGGTGAAGGTCGGAATGTTTACGCTTCGCCTTTCAGGATGGTCGGGGTGCTTATTTTTGTAAATATCATCAGATCAATGTATTCCACTGGCATGTCGTCGATTCGCAAAGCTTCCCTCTTGACATTCCTGGGTTTCCTGAACTCGCAGCCCAAGGAGCTTACTCTGTGAATGAGACTTACAGCACCACCGATGTCGAAGACATAGTGTCATATGCTGGCGCCGTTCGTACAAAGTATTAGTGTTCAACCGTGTACTTTCTGACATGTCACAATAGCGAGGAATCGACGTACTAATGGTAACGGAATTGACAACGTAAAAAAATCTTCGTCTTCTAATTTGGCCATTGATACCAACAGGAGATCGATACACCTGGTCACACAGCGGTTATCGCTGCTTCTCACCCAGAACATATTGCTTGTAATCAGGCATCGCCATGGTCGCAATTTGCAAATGAACCACCTGCAGGACAATTACGTTTGGCTTCGGCTGCTACCGCAAATTTTACGGCCGAACTTATATCTTCAATTGCACAAACTCTCCCGTCGACTCTTTTTAGTACTGGTGGGGATGAGCTGAACACGAATTGTTACGCAAAAGACGCTCAGACACAAGCGGATCTCTCTAGCAGCGACCAGACCTTGGAACAAGCTCTGAGTTCGTTTGTCCAATCCACCCATAAGCCCTTGATTGACCTAGGAAAGACTCCGGTTGTTTGGGAAGAGATGGTGTTGGAACATGACGTTGCACTTCCAGAAACAGCAGTGATTATGTGCGTGTTGGTGGAAGTCATCTATCGAGGCGTCGTTGACAAAGATTTCGACCCTCTCTCCTCATAGGGTCTGGATTTCCTCGCAGCATGCTGCTTCTGTAGCAGAGAAAAATTTCCGTATGGTACATGCACCTTCAGATTACTTCTATCTTGTGAGGTCGTTGTGGCTAGCATCACCTAGCTTGAATGCTGATGGTTTTTCAAGGACTGTGGGGCAGGTGAATGGCTCGGTGAAGATCCCACTGGGTTAGTCCAGATTCCCCTAGGAAGCGTTATTATTGCGCATTTACAGCATTCGTATTGCAGAAATAGCTGGTGTGACCCGTTCAAGACGTGGCAGAAGGTTTATCAGCAAGAGCGCCTGTGGAAACGATTGCTTACATTGAGTTTAGTCCTACACATTTGACCCATTCGCGGGTCTTAAAGATGATCAAAAACCACTTGTCCTTGGAGGTCCGTAGATTGTCTAGACCCATGCATCATTGTATACTGATATCCCGTTCTCACAGGACAGCAACTCTTGTGGACGGAACAATCGTCACCCGAAAACTTGGACTCCATTGTTTGGCCTAGGGCTGCTAGCTCAGCCGAGGTGGGTAGACCATCCATCGGGCACAAAGACCTAACGGAGAACGTCAGGTTTTCTGGACCGGCGCTACACTTCCTGACGGAACTGCGGCAAACGTGGGTTCTGCACTACCACGCTTGCATGATATTCGGTACCGCATGGTTCAGCGGGGAGTTCGTGCCATTGCTCTGCAGCCACACTTCTGTGCCTTGCGCCCCGGTGTCTGTGATGTCACATCTTGAGAGTGAGTTCATGTTCAATCGGAGGTGGTATCCCTGTCGCAATGAGATCATTCCACCGGAATCTGTGATAGCTTTCAACAATAAATGTGTCTCCCTGATTCACGTTTAGGTGAGCTCGCATCTAAGCAGCGTATGAGCAAACAATTACTTGTCCTTGTCCTGGTCACAAAAACTCTTAAGGCGGGGCTTGGAAACTTCAGTGCGGTCACGCCAGTAGTTTTTACACCAGAGTTAAATGGTTGCGTTGGATCTTCTGCGAAGGGTAAGTGATGTAAGACGAGAACTCTGTGCATCGGAAGGAAAGAAATAACGTGGGCTGAACGCAGCCCAAGGAGCACACGGATTATTTGGGCAGATGTTTTTCTGATAAGAAATTTCGTTAGTTTGAAAACTTGCATTCCTAATGATTTCAATCTGCCAATCAATGTTCTGTTGCGAATACTTAGTGGTTCTCGCAGCCTTTTGCCTCGGCAAAAACAGTCACGTGAGCGGATCACTATCATCGGCAAAGTCCGAGCAGTGAGTGCGCCGTGAAATCCCGACGAAGTTGCACACCAAAAAACTTAACCTCACCGTGGACGACGACGACGACGATGGTCTCTCGAGCCGTCCTCAGCCGCGTTCTCAGGTCTGCTGCTCGTAGCCAGGCGAGTATGATCTCATCATTGTTTCTCGTCGTCTAATACGTCTATAGCGTCCACTCCGGACATACGCGACAGCGCGCAACGTTTCTGGACCTTTGACTCAGGTCTCGACGCTCTCTAATGGCCTCACAATAGCCACAGAGACGCAAGCTCATGCTCAAACCGCAACAGTTGGTGTCTGGATTGATGCTGGTTCACGAGCAGAGACCGACAAAACCAATGGAACTGCCCACTTCTTGGAACATATGGCCTTCAAGGGAACCAACCGTCGTTCACAACACTCTCTTGAGCTTGAGGTTGAGAACATTGGTGCTCATCTCAATGCCTATACCTCCCGCGAACAGACTGTGTACTATGCCAAGAGCTTCCGCAAGGATGTCCCAGTTGCTGTAGACATCATCTCTGACATCCTCCAGAACTCTAAGCTCGACAGTTCTGCCATTGAACGCGAACGAGACGTCATTATAAGGGAGCAGGAGGAGGTTGACAAGCAGCTTGAAGAAGTCGTGTTTGACCACCTTCATGCCGTTGCTTTCCAGGGTACGCTATGTCGTCGTACATCGCAAGCTTCACAAAAAACTAAATATTATTTGATATACAGGTCAACCCCTTGGTCGTACCATCCTTGGTCCGACAGCGAACATCTTGTCTATCAAGCGTGATGATCTTGCTACGTACATTAAAACTAACTACACTGCTGATCGCATGGTCCTTGTCGGCACTGGAGGCGTTGAACACGAGGAACTCGTCAGACTCGCTGAAAAGCACTTTGCTTCACTTCCTGTGTCTTCCAATCCAATTCCTCTTGGACGTCTCTCCCACCCCAAGACCACCTTTGTTGGCTCCGAGGTCCGCATCCGCAACGATGAGCTCCCCACTGCCAATGTTGCTATTGCTGTTGAGGGTGTCGGCTGGAGCTCTCCCGACTACTTCCCCATGATGGTCATGCAGAGCATTTTCGGAAACTGGGACCGTGCCCTTGGTGCATCTCCCCTCCTATCTTCCCGTCTTTCTCATATTATTTCCTCCAACAACCTTGCCAATTCGTTCATGTCCTTCTCGACTTCGTACTCTGACACGGGTCTTTGGGGTATCTACCTCGTTTCTGAGAACCTTCGTAACCTCGATGATCTCATGCATTTTACGCTCCGCGAGTGGACGCGTATGAGCATAGCACCAACAGAGGTGGAGGTTGAGCGGGCCAAGAGCCAGCTCAAGGCTGCACTCCTCCTTAGTCTTGATGGCACGACGGCTATCGCAGAAGACATTGGAAGGCAGCTCGTGACAAGTGGAAGGCGTTTGACCCCTCAACAAATTGAGAGTGCCGTCGATGCTGTGACAGTTGACGAAATTAAGCGCGTTGCACAAAAATACTTGTGGGATAAGGACGTGCGTTGTAAACCCTTTTTTCAATGGATATTATTTCCTCACTGTGAAATAGTTCGCGTTGGCAGCAACTGGTAACATCGAGGGTCTGCTTGATTACAATCGTCTTCGCGCCGACATGTCCTCGATGATGTATTAGACGGTGTGTTTACCTTGTCATTCATGTTGACGCTGGATTGATGAATGCCTCTTCTAGGGTCGTGTGCAGTAGACGGACAAAATACATTCATTATAATCATACCATTGCTTTCTCCTTTAGACTTGCAGACCTCACAATCAAGGAGAATGAACGATGATGACTGTCATTGACTGCTTAAGTGATCGCAATCTGGCCTTCAGTGCCTGACTTCTGCTGACCACAAATGACGAGGCACTAACGTTACAGGGACGTAGAACCATCTACAGAGATATATCCCGATGATCTAACAGATTTAGAACTGATCTCACATGTTGAAAGATAATCAGTACCATCTAAGGATCGGTGTATCTTCATGGGAAGAATCAATTAATGGAGAGGAAAAGGCAAGGCTCCGAACGCTTATTTGGACAGAATACGACGAAGCTCGCTTCCATCACGGTGACACGAAACCTAGGCTCGTGTACGTTTGCCCTCCAGGGTCAGGTCAAACTTTCGATCGAGCATGTTAAAAAGACGTCGCGATGAGTTGATGGGGTCCTTTTACTGAGTTACATGTCACCGCAACTAATGTATGCCATTGAACGACGTATATTTCCAGTTGCACTGCTGGGGCCAGAATATGTTTCTTATGGAAAAAGAGTCAAAGAAACCTGTTATTTGTTTCTTGGCCAGCTTTTTACTATAGAAAAAGGAAAATTTCCTTTGTTCAAAGACTTTTTCCATCAGAAATTGGCACATTAGAAATGGCATAACAGGTTTTCTCTTCATTTTTTCCCAAGAAAACACAATCGGGGGCCAGCAGTGCAGTCTGGTAGATTTTCTGATGCCAGCCAATCACATGCAGCAGTTATTTGGTAGATTTTCTGATGACATGTCACACACACAACTAATATCACTGTGTGAAACATGGAATTATGAGATGCTGGGATGTACCTGGTTTCTGTTGATTTAAGATAGATTCTGAGTAAATCCTTATGAGATTTCCAGAATTTAGGATATAGATCCAATGTTCAAGATACAGCCACATTTTATACACATTCTAGCCTCATTCTAGCAACATTATGGTGCCTTGTAATTGATTTACCTGGCTGCTTGCTCTGACCTCACTTCACATACCAAGAGATACATAGTAATATATTTTTATTCAACCAGCTTTCATATACATATAGGATATAGCTATATATAGGCTAGAAACATAAATCCTTGAGTAAATGTATGCAAACTAATGATTAATATTGATGAGGTTCTTGCCTCTAAGAATTGATGTTAGCTTTGACTAGGCTTCCATTGAGATGTCATATGAGGCTGCATCAATGGTCCTGAAGGCCTAATTTAAGATTAATCAGACATGTTACATACAGTTGCCTCTGTCATAGTCCATACCAGGTATAACCCATTGATACACTCAAAATTTAGCTAATTGCTTTCCTAGTAAGCTGCACTTAGCCTTATTTCATGTTGGGCTCATGAAGTGCTGAGGAAGTCCTGGGCAGGTCCCAGTTACTCAGTCCTAAAGTGAAGTGTGGAGTTGGAGAGATGTTGCCACCAATGGTGGCAGGTGGTAAGAGGTTGGTGAATGGTAGATGGAATGCAGTAAGCTTACAAAGCTTCTAATACCTAGCTGCTGATGCTAAGCATGAATGTTGAGAGTGCAAGGCAGCAAGCAATGGCGCTAGCAATGAGAGCATACCCATATAGTACTGTTAAAATGTAAGGCAAAGAAGGTGCTAAGAGCTTTAGCACAGATGAAGTAAAGCAAGGCTACTAATTGCTTAGCACTTCAAGTGGACTTAAAGATCTGAACTGTGGGGCAAAAGGTGCTCAGTGTGATTGAATGATTTGCTACTAACAAAAGGCAAAGTACTTATAGTAAGTGAATGCAGCACTTAATGAAGAGTTAGTAACGACTCTAATAGTTGCCACTAGTGAAATGTAAGTAAAGGTCCGTTGATGAGCCTCCGGTTGGGCCCAACACATTTTAAGCCTTTAACACACCAGCACTGACCCAAGGCGGCAAGACCCCAGCAGCCCCCTATGAACAAGTCCCCCACGCAGCATTGATGCATCCTCGCAGCCACCTACAACATTTACAGGCAACGGTAAAACTACTCACGTGACAGCCAGCCTTGCCGCCTGCTCCATGGAAAGTCGCGGATATCACCAACTTGCAGGCTCTCCTCTTCATGAGGAGCATCCCACCTGGTCACGTGATGCATCACACCCCCTACTTGCACATGCCGCCCCCACTGGGATTATTAATGAAAACCATGCCATCACCCCTGCATACAGTTTCCACACTCCACCAGCACTGCCCGCCGCCATCAGCAGACCACCGCTGGCTTGGCTTTCCTCTTTGAGTCGGAATATGTCCATATTTGACTCAATAATGACAGCTGATTAACAGCTGGCACTCTCAAGCACCACCCCCACACACCACATTGCAATTTAGTGCCCACCCTTGTCAGGACTTTGATTGACGCCCTGCATATTATGTGGTGGCACGCACAAGCTAACCACCTGCATAACACTCCCTGACTATCATTTACCTTCCTTATAGTATTATTATCAGACCTTCACTTACATTTCATTAAGCGGCAGCTCTTAGAGTCATTGCTGACCCTTCACTAAGTCGCCACCATCACTTACTATAAATACCTTACCATTTGTCAGTAGAGAACAATCAAATTGCACCCAGCACCTTCACACCCAAGTCTAGATCTCTAAGAGCTCACTCGAGGCGCTAAGCAATTAGCGACTCTGCCCTACTCCATCTCCGACAAAGGTTCTCAGTGCGGCCTTCATTCCATGTCTTTAATGGTACTATACAAGTACACCTTCACCGCTGGTGCCAATGCTTGCTGCCTCTTAGTGCCAACAGTAAAGATTAGAAGCTTTGTAAGCTTATTATGTGTCGTCTACCATCCTTCTTGAACTCTTACTGCCTGCTGTCAATCGACGGCAACATCCTCCCCACTTTACATCACACTCTAGGACCAAGTAATTGGGATCTGCCCAGGACTCCCTCAACACTTCGTGAGCCCAACACAAAACAAAGCTAAGTGCAGCTTACTAGAAAAGCATTTAGCTAAATTTTGGGTGCATCACTGTTAATGATACTATAAGGAAGGTAAATACTACTCAGGAAGGATCATGCAGGCAGCTAGCTAAGGTATGCTGCCAGGTAATGTGCAAGATGTCAGTCTTGTGACAGGGTCATGGTGAAGGTGGGCACTAAATTGTAATGTGGCGTGTAGTGGTGGTGACAGAAAGTGCCAGCTGTTAGTCAGCTGTCATTATTAAGTCAAAAACAGACATATTTGGAATCAGACTCAAAGAGGAAAGCCAGGCCAGCAGTGATCTGCTAATGGCAGCGGCAACTGCCAGCAGAGTTGTGGAAGCGAGATGCGAGGGTGGTAGCATGACATCCATCAAGCATCAACTTTTGATAAGAGGTAGCATGTGCAGGTAGAGGGCATGATGTGTCACATGATCAAGATGCATTGAGTTTGGAGCTGGTGGGAGCACATCTTGTGGAGAAGGGAACCAGTGAGCCAGTGATGCCCATGGCCTGCTATGAAGTAGGCAGCAAGGCTAGCTGGCACGTAGGTATCTTACTGTTGCTCATAGGTGTTGTACTTGTATAAGGGCAACCTTTGGAAGCTATTACACAGCTGGCAAAGGGAGTTCCAAAGTGTATTCGTATATGTATAAGTAATAGAAGTAAGTAATAACAACTACACACCTGACAAAGGAAGATCCAAAGAGAACAAGTCTAAGGATTCACCTTGCCAGATGCTTAGAAAATAAAAGTAAATTACATGATATATAAGTCACATGTAAGGATCACATGTCCAGATCACCTGCTTGAGGTCACATGTCTGAATTCCAGGTTTAGGTCACATGCTGAGGTCACATGTGCAGCTGAGTTTGAAAAGAGGAAGTAAATGATGGCAAGTTGGTCAGAAATACTCCCTCTTTTGAAACTCAGCTCAAGTTGACACTTGAGAGAGTTTGGCCTCAGACCAAGTAAATTCCAGAAGTGTGGCATGTGCTATTCCTCAAACCAAGTAGGCAGAGGTCTAGAGGGTTGAAAGCAAGATTGAGAAGTGTCCAGAGAGTAGAGAACAGAGCTGAGGAGTGAAAAAATAGCGGTGGAATAGTAGTCCCCTGACAACTTGGCTGTGAAGATGCGATGTTGCTCAATGGGGAGCTTGTTTATAGGGGAGTGCTAAAGTCTTGCTGCCTTGGTCTAGTGCTAAATACTGCATAAAAGGCTTAAAATGTGTTGAGCCAAACCAAGGGCTCATTACCATACTTCGTAATACTCCATAGGATTTTTGATTCACAGAGTCAGTTTGCAGAGAAATTGATCTTATAACTCATACCTCTGTTATACACCATAACCCATAGGCTCTTGAAGGTCATAACCCATAGTTTTGATGTGCCATCTTCAAATATAGTTTAACTTAGTTAGACAGTAGGACATTGGCAATGAATTAATAGATTTCAAAAGCATTTTTTCTTGGTCTACTATGGGTCCAAAGTCACTCAAAATACTCAAAAAAAGCTTGAAGACTTTGCAAAACAAGGTGAAGGCCAAGAAGGAACATTTCTAGACTCAGTTGGTAGCACAAAAACCTATCTCTTCTGAAGATGAAGCATGGCTGAACCAGGATGGCAATCTAGTAGACTTTGTAGCAGCTGTGGACACTCTAAAGACAGCTTCAGATTACAAGAGGGGACTCACAGAATTGGACATGCAGCAGCAGGATCTCATGAGAAAACTCAGGGAGGTGGCAGGTGACCTTGCCAAAATTGTTGGGAAGAAGCAAAAATGTATGGCATGTTCTTATTGGACCTCTACATGGGTGTTAACAGAGAGTAAGAACAGAAGCTAAAGCTAAGCATACAGCAAAAGCAAAAGCAAAACAAGCACTGGTTTTCACAAAAAAAGAATGAATGAATGAGCCATTTTATTTACTTCAAGACCTATTTTTGCACGATTTGCACATGAGCTATAGCGTCCTAGGTCCTACAGTACGGTAAAGGGTGGTAATTACGGACACTTCCGGTAGGTACTCCGGCCAGACACCTTTTCAAGTGTGCCGGTTACGCCTCATAGCTACTTTTACTACAATTTGATCCTAATCCGGGTTCATACTATCTTCCCACATTAACTCCCCTACCCATCTGCCACTAACGTGCCATCCCAATTTCTAAACTCCTTTTACTCTCTGCAATGCTTGCCGTTGCTCGGTTGGTGTAGGGCTGGAACCCAATCACCGCAGCTCACAGCTTCCTCTAGCCGAACAGCCAGTAAGGGTCTCACGACAAACCCCCCCCTGCACCCGGATGGTAT
>JAGGAT010000306.1:0-39822 GCA_017657195.1 Termitomyces sp. T70a
CGGCATGCACCTCATCGACTGGCACGCGCCCCACTCCTCTAAGTTTGCCTTTGTCTCGTCTCCGGGCATCCCCCCGTCGACTCAACCCCTTCCCCTGCTAAGTAATCCCCAAGTAGGCCCGTCCCTGGGACTCCACCCCCCCATCGTCTCGTGCCCCGGAACTTACCCCGGAGCCCTCGACACCGCGTCCACGTAGTTTGGCACTCGCTTGCGCCTCGTAAGGTCGTTGCTTGCTAGGAAAGGCCCCCGGGTCAGCGGAACCTGACACATAGTCTCCAATTTGAGTCCTCCTATTAATGCCACAAACCCCTTGTCTTGCATTTTGCAGCACAGTTCATATCCCACCTATGCTTAGTCTACCAAACTTGGTATTAATGTATTCAGACCTATCTTACACTTTACATCCCTACTATTGAACATGATAAAACATGAAATGAAAGTCTGCAGAAAGAAGGAACTGATTGTATGTGGGACACGTTTTATGACAGAGTGTAACCATCACACATGGTGTTCAACTTGTACTCAAGCTATCCAGAAACTTTTTGTTAACCACCCATCCACACCTACAAGTATCAAAATTACGAATACCAATACATAATTAACCAGATATTCTCCCCTTTATCACACTGATAAAGGTCAGGTCAAAGCTTACACAATAAGATAACTTTCATATATTAGTACAAAATTTGGTATTTTCAAGCAAGCGTCATCAATCAATGGATCCTTCTATTGATGCCACAAACCTCTTGTTTGATCATGATCTGAGATTATTGATCACAGATTTTGATCCAGGATCATTGATCTGGATTAAAACAATCAAACTTTTGTCAACTCAGCATCTGTTCCTGCCAAAACAAAGCCCTCTGCACGCACTCTCCTCCTCACCCTCAATGACTAAACTCCCTGCAAGACAAATGGTCATAAGAAAGACAAAATGAGAAAGAAGGACAAGGGAATAGAAGTGGAGATGGGACTGGAAGAGGGAAGAAATGACGAAGAAGGTTGAAATATTCAAAACTGTGGAACCAGGTGAGACCCATGAACAAAGCATGGCTCACCACCTGCAACTATACAAAAAATGTATGGCAAAATCACACAACCAGAACAATGGTCCATGCACAATGGAACGAGTATATAAGGAGAGATTTTTGAGGAGATTCAGGAAGCAAGCTGATTGCCACAGCACGGTATCCTCTGTGAGCGGATAACTTAGGCCTAGGAGCTTTAGCTAGACTTCCTTGGTTTCAATCAATACATCGTTTTGAACTAAATTTTGAGTAACTTAGAGTTGTCTTGAAATTAAATCAATAAAATCTATATTCTGCTACTTTTAAAGTGTGCAATTAAGTGTAACTAAAAAGCTCCACAAAATTGTGAAGTGGTATTGCCATAACAAGAAATTGACTTGAATTCTTATTGAGTCAATTCTACTTATTACTAAGTACTACATTTCACATCACTGCAATCCAACTAACTCATATCAAATCCATCATTTCTTATGCAGTCATATTCACTAAATACTTGTAAGCAACAGCAGTGGGTACAGATTTAATGCCAAAGTAATACACACTTGCTTTTCCTATATTATAGCTGATTGTCTTGAATGGTTGCAAATCACCATGTCCTTGTTAAGGTAAAAAGTAACAAAGAAGTATGTCATACCATTTCTTTGGCAACTTTTTGCCTTAAAAAAAGGCATTTTTCATTATTTCAAACATTTTTCCCTTAAAAATATATACATTGGAAATGGCATGACACACTTCTTTGTCACTTTTTCTGATGGAAACAGGTTCTGGTGCCAGCAGTGGCTAGTGTGTCTGGATTGAAGAAACTCACAGAACTTGAGCTGACCTTCCAAACTAAAGTGACACTCTTCTAAGGCCAAAATAAGAGAGGAGAACTTTTTAGAGGTTGAACAAATGCAGAGAATACACTGCATTGAAGCTACTGCTCTAAAAGTTCTGTAAATAAGGTTTTTATATAATACAAAGTGTCTGGAAAATATTAACTGAGTAAAACAAAACAAGAATGATGAAGTACAAGTCCTTCAAATGGGGTGAATCTAAAGTAAGGTGACAAAATAAATGATATAGAAGATGAGAGAATGCCAAATAAGTACATTAGGGTAGAAATAGTAGGAATAAGGTTTTAAAGTCAAATTCAAGGATGTTTAGGAATCAGAGGTCAGAGTTTGGATAAAACTTGGTCACTTCATGATATTTATCTGTTGAGTATTCAGGCTAAATAAGGTATCTGTCAGGTTTCCCTAACACAGGGGCCTTTTCCAAGAAGCAACACTCTTATGAGGCAGACTTGAGTGCCAAACTATGTGTGCTCAATGTAGTGTGTGCCAGTCAAGGTAGTGCATGCCAGACAAGTATTCACAGGGGCAAGCACAAAGAGAGACAGAAATGGCAAGCATGAAAGAAGTAGGAGATCACAGTAACAGTTATTCAATATCGAGACTAAGGTACATCTGAGCTAGCTACTGATAGTCTTATATACTTCTGGCACTAGTTCCAGGTATCTACAATAAAGTCTGGGACTTTACAGAGAGTAGCGGAGCAGATAAACAATTGTATATCTAATAGATTATGCAGATGGTGTGATCTGCATTGGTCCTAATGTCTAATAGATGATGCAGATGGGGCCAGGCTTCCTAAAAGAGGTGATGATGGTCTATAAAGGTGACAAAGGAGTACTGAAGAAGGTTTAGAGGGCTCAGAACATGTAAGGGGGTCCAGAGGAGGTAGAGAATGATGTTGCAAGGTCTGGACTTGGCAGGAGATGATGTTGGAAGATCTGAAGTAGGGAGAATGTGACAGTTCTGATGGTTGTGACATCAGGAGGTCTGGAGTAAGTGGGTCATGACAGTATCCAGGAGGGTGTCTATATATTAGTTTAATGGTAGAATACACAGAGTAAACTCAAAGCTGAAGGGAAATATAGAAAAAATAATATAAAAGCACAATATCAGCTTGGAGTATGAAGTAAGTCCTAGAACTACAGGTTGAATAAGTAATTGAGTAGATGAATATAATTATACCCTCAATCTTGGAAAAGAACTGAGGGCCTTACTAATCTAGAAGTAACTATAAGCCATCTACTAGGGGTGGCTAGGTGAAACTGTATAGCTATAATTGACAATGATTGTGACCAAAGTAGAAATAAAGAGAAAATAAAGAGAAAAGAAAATTAAGTACCCAGGAAGTCACCAGGTGACCCTTGGAGGTGCTATTGCCACAGCAAGAGTTTACCTCAATGCTCTCCCAGACTCATTGCTGTGGCTAGAGACCAACATCCTGACCAAGTAGAAATGAGGAATGCACAAAAGGAGTTTGGTGAAGAGATCAGCCACAAAGAGATATAAACTACTTAAATCTTCCCCTGTTTTACTTGTTCTTGAATATAATGATGGCAGATGTTGATATGTTTGGTCTAAGCATGGCCTTTGGTGTACTGAGCCAATAATAGTGTGGGTGAGTTTTCAATGTGGATTGTAGCAGGTAACGTCTGAGATAAGTTGACCTCCATGAGCCAGTTGAACATCTACATGGCTTGCTGCACACTGTGAGTAAGAGCCATGTACTCAGCCTCCATGGTCAAAAGGGCAACAGTGGGCTGCCACCTTGAGCTCCAAGATACTGCTCCTTTAGCTATAGTGAACATGTAGCCACTAGTGGATCAACACATATCAAGATCTCCTCTATAGTCAGCATTGACATACTTGATTGGTTTTAGGTCACCTTCCCATCGGTAGGTAATGTGATAGTCCAGAGTCCTGTTTACATACTGCATCACATGGGCCAAAGCCTTCCAGTGAGCAGGTCCAGGGTTATCCTGAAACCTTGCAAGGAGTCTAATGGTGTATAATAAATCAGATCATGTGGCAGCCTGTACCCACATCAACAAACCCAAAGCCTCCTGGAAGGGTTGTCTTTTATAAATTGATGGTTGTTGTCAGTCTATGGAGATTGAAATTTAGTCAGGACTAAGCTAGTAGGTAATGGGGTGTTCTGGGGGTTTGAGGTTATCAAGCCAAAAAGGGTTCAGCATGTATTCTAGCTAAGATCACTGGGATAGATGAATGTCCCCAGAGGTAGGATTCCTGTCAAAACAGATGCCTAAAATGTACTTCAGCTCTCCCATGTCTTTAATCTTGAACTTAGACTCTAATTTGTGCTTTGTGGACTTTGAACCTTCAATAGAGGTAGATGCACTGAGTATTTCATTGTTGTAGTTATCAGTGATGGTATATTCTCTGCCAGCATGCTGGTATTGAATACAACTGTCAGCTCATAATATAAGGTACCCTAGTTGATTATAAGCCTGATCATACTAGTTGTGTCCCCCCTGCATAAGACCATAGAGAGTTTTCTTAAGGTGTAGAGCCTTACTCTCTAAATCCTGGAGGCAGCCTCATATATATAGTGTGTTCAAGTGTGCTGTTTAAGTAAGCTAAACACAAAATCAACTTGCCACATATGCATTCCTAGTGAGGCCACAATGGCTATGGTTATTCTCATTGACTCCAATCAAAAAATAGATGCATAGATTTCATCAAAATCCTCCCCCTAAATCTGTGTGTACCCAGGTAATGCTCACAGATCTGGCCTTTGCATCACCTTCCAATAGCTTTGTGGTACTGTGCATTTGTTGTTTTTCTTGATTGATGATAGGAAGGCAAAAGCAGTTGTTGACAATGCTTTAGGCACACCTCCCTCCTCTGCCTAATCCTTTCCTGCCTCTCTTGCTGTTAACTGGACAGCAAGAGACTCACAGGCTTCCAAAATGGTGTGGATCAGCCATGTTGTCTGCATGGATTATTGAAGCACAATGGGTAAGTCCACAGAATTCGTAGGTCCAGGTACCTCCAGTTGAAGGTGCAAGGGGCCATTAGTTTGTTATATATGTGGAGCAATCTATTGTTGGAGTGGTATGATAGCTGGTGCTGTTAGATTTGTGCCTGAGTTTACATCCACAATAGTTTGGTTTGCCAAATCATTGTCATTTGGAAGAATCACAGTTTGGTGGCCTATACCCTCCTCAAATATTATGTTGCAACTTGTTATAATCAGCCTATTATTTTTGTTGTATAAGCAATACCCATGGCTTGAATAACTGACCATAATGTATTTGACCAATCTGGAATCAAGTTTTGATCAAATCAACTCTGTAGGAATTCTGGTGTAGGCCATGCAGCCAAAAGAGTGTAAGTGTCCAACATCCTGCTTTTTACCAGACTACTTTTCTTCAAGTATTGTTTTTGAGTGGCAAGTAGAGGGTAAAAGATTCTGTGTGTAAATGATAGTTGTAGCAGTGATGAGCCCCTGGTCTGGCTCAACACATTTATAAGCCTTTTATGCACTATTTAGCATGAGGCCAGAGTGGCAAGATGCCAGCATCTCCTGGAGATAAGTCCTCCATCCAGTGCCATCTCTTTCTTGCATTCAAGCACAACACCTGCATCAAGCCCCTTTTGCCCCACAGTTCAGATCTTTAAGTTCACTTGAGGTGCTAAGCAATTAGCAGCCTTACTTCTCTTCTTCTGTGTTAAAAGCTCTTAGCACCTCTCTTGCTTCACATCTTAACAATACTGTACCTGTACACTCACATCGCTAGCACCAATGTTTTCTGTCTCATGCTCTTGAAATATGTGCTTAGCAATTGCTGTAAGGGCGACACTAGCACCTGGACTTGTTCTACGTAAATGCTACTTACTAACTACTCCCCAAGCAGACAGCGAGGGCCAAGCGAGCTGGTGAGGTGGGCAAGGAGCAAGCGGTGGGCAAGGAGGGCACGAGAGCAGAGGTAACTCATGAGATGAGCTTACAGGAGCGGACCTTGGATAAGACCGTTGAATGCTGCTATTGTTAGGTCTGAGAATATGCTATCCTCAGGACCTCCTATATACTACAGGCCTACTTAAGGATAGGCTACTCACTTGGGCCATTTGACTAACAACTACTGACTAAACGGCAGGCGGTATGTCATGGTATCTGACAAGGCGGGGGCCGAGATGACAAACAATAATACCAATATGGAATAGATGTCCGATCATGACTCACCGGGGCTGACTACAACTGACAGGAGGGTACCAGAGAAGATCCGATGGCATAGTGTTGGTGCTAAGCCAGAAATAGAACTGCAAGCCCAGAGAACCAGACTTGCCCTGACAATTGCAGCTAAGTGTTAAAAAGCTTTGTAAGCTTATTGCCTCCTGTTCACCTTTCCTCCAACTTCTTACTGGCTGCTACCATTAGTGGCAACATCTCACAACTCCACCTTACACTTCTCAGTTTTAGAGCTGAGTAACTGGGACATGCCTGGGACTCCCTGAGCACTTTGTGAGCCCAACACAAAACAAGGCTAAGTGCATCTTACTAGAACAGCAATTAGCTAAATTTTGGGCACATCAGTGGCCTCTGCCCAAAGACTCCTGAAAAAGCTGCTTTTAGCAAGCAAACAACAGACATCATCAAAAATCATGCAAATAGAATATTTAACAACACCATTTTGAGCATGTACATAGGGTACAATAGGAGTTAGAACTATACCTGTGTCCTGACAGAATCCATGCCACAGATGATTAACCCATTTTCACCTGCTGTCAACTTGTATCATCCTTAGCTTGTTACCAGTCCACCATTTAGCTTCTGCAACATAGAATTTAAAGGCTGCAAGGGTCATGTTACTTGCCTTATTATTAAGGTACTCTGTCTGTAGCCAAGAGAACCCTGCATCAGTGAACATTATCAGATAAAGCACTCCTCCTAATGACACAATGGTTGCCAGTCCCCACAGGTTAAGGTATACTTTTTCTTCCACAGTCTAGATTTTTTCTGAGATCCCATCATGGAGTCAAGTGGTTTGTTTTCCATATATGCAGTTCTCACACAAACCTGGTACATTGAGCTTATCTTAGATGTGGAGTCTGTTGACTAATTGTCTGGTTTCTAACTTTTAGATGGACTGCAGGCTAGCATGACCAAAATAGCAGTGCCAGACATTGATTGGGACTAGTTTATCCAAGGAGGTTGTGACAAGAACTTGGATGAGTAAAGTTTTGGCTTCAGGATGTGAATTAGATGGAACTTTACTTCTGATTTGTGCCACACTTGAAACAGATCAAAGATTTAACAAATACATTCAGTCCATTTTCTCACTGATCATAAATGTTCTTTCTGCTGGGCCAATAAAATGGGCCTTTCTCTCTTTGAACAGAAGTGGGAAACCCAGGTCATCAAATTTCCCACTAAAATGAGGTTTGCAGCCAACTCCAGGATGTGTTGAACAGTCTTGAACACTAAATGTAATGTGTGTCCATTTATAGTGACTGATTTTTGTACAGTTCCTTTTTCCAGAATGCTGAACACTTGCCTTGATTGGCAAAGACTGTAAAGATAACCTCTGAAAGCTATGGCTCAATCACACAGCTGGCAGAGAGAAATCCAAAGAGAACAAGTCTAAGGATTTACTCTGCCAGATGCTCAAAGAAAATAAAAGGTAAGCCACATGATATATAAGTTACATGTAATGATCACATGCTCAGATTACCTGTTTGGGTCACATGTCTGAGTCACATGTCTGAGTCACATGTGCAGTTGAGTCTGAAAAGAGGAAGTAATGATGGCTTGATGGCTGAAAAACTCCCTCTTTTGAAAGTCAGACCAATTTGACATCTGAGGAAGTCTGGCATTGGGCTAAGTAAATCAAAGGAGTATGGCCTGTGCTATCCCCCAACTAACACTGCTGGCAATGGAACCTGTTTTCTCTAGAAAAGGAGACAAGAAAAGCTGTCATGCTACTTCCATGCTGTTTTTCCATATGAAATATGTAAGCAATTTCTTGCTGCAAAAGTTAGGAAAATTTATACCTTTCTCTAAACTATTTCTAGAATAAAAATCATATTTTTTACTATTATATTGCTGAAAGAAATAGCATGGAAATCTTTAAAAAATTTTGTTACATTTTTTTATTTAAAAAGAAGAATTATATTGAGCTTTTCAACAGATGTTAAAAGTCATCAAATATTTTTTTTTGCATTTATCTTTGGAAAATTTATACTTTTTCTCTAGTAAAAAGGAATTGGAAGCTCATTGCTGTTTTTCTAATACAAAAAAGGGTTAAAGAAACTTATCACCTGTTTCTTAGCTAGCTTCTTACTATAGAAAAAGAGAAAATTTCTTTGTTCAAAGGCTTTTTTCATTAGAAATTCACATGTTGAAAATAGCATAACAGGTTTTCTTTTCACTTTTTCTTAGGGAAATACAATAGTGAGCTTTCAGTTCCTCTTTACCAAAGAAAAAGTATAAATTTTCCAAAGATAAATGCAAAAAGATATACATGATGGCTTTTAATGCTTGAAGAAAAGCTCAATATGATTCTTCTTTCTGAAGTAAATATGCAATGAAATATTTTAAAGATTTCCATGCTATTTCTTCCAGCAATATAATAGTAAAGAAATATGATTTTTATTCTGGAAAAGGTTTAGAGAAAGGTATAAAATTTCTTAACTTTTGCAGCAAGAAATTGCTTATATATTTCTTAGAGAAAAACAACATAGAAGTAGCATAACAGCTTTCCTTGTCCATTTTTCTAGAGGAAACAGGTTCTGCTGCTAGCAGTGTAAGTAGGCTAAAGTCTAGAGGGTTGAGAGCAAGGCTGAGAAGTGAAGAAATAGATGTGAAATGAGTCAAGAAATAGTGAAGAAATAGACAAGAAATAAATATGAAATAGTAGTCCCCTAACAGAGACATCCTTGGGAGGTGTGGCATAGGATTGATAATCCTTGAACTCTGTGCACTCCACAAAGCAGTGGTTAGTTGCACCTGAGTCTGCATAGGTTAGAACGTTATCACCAGTTCCAAATAGGGCAAACATGTTGGTGGAAACCTCTCCACTTGTCAAGTAGTACTCCAAGAGATTTAGCTGTTCATCATACATGGTGGCCAGGGCAAAATATGCATTGGTTATGAGGGGATAGGTAGTTAGAGGAGTAGGGCTGGCTGTTGCAGTGATATTTGTGGCTGGAGGTTGAGAAGCAGTTTGAGAAGATGTAACATTCCTTCATTGTCCAAAGTTTGAAGAGAACTGACTCTCTTTTCCTTTGCCTTTCTAATAGCAATTTTCAATAGTGTGTCCTGTGTGCCTACAATTTGGGTTGGTGCAGATGAGTTTCTTTTGGGTTTGTGGAGCTTTGGTGAGTAGAGCTGTAGGTGTCATGCCTCTAGCATTCAAGCATTCTTTCAAATGTTCTTAGGTGAATGTTCAGTCCTGCAATCAAATTGATGGAGGTTTTAGTTAATTGGAGAAATGTGACAATGTAGTCCCACAAAGCAGGGAGCGAGGAGATAACAATAGCCCTGAATTGGTTGTCTTTGAGATCTGCTCTCTTTCTGACTGCTGTGTTTCATTTTGAGTGAAGATTTGCTATGTGTTCTGGAAAATCTATCCTGTCTGAATATTTTGTAGCTCTCAACAAATTTTCAGCTGAGTTTGCTCCCAAGTCTGAGACCATTCCATAAGCCTCTTTTAGTGTGTTACAGACCTTGGCTGCTATGTCAGACATTTTAATTCCAAGGCCAATGGAGTTTTTAGTGTTATAGACAATGAGCACTAATGCCCATGCATTCCAGATTTGCCACTCTTGGTGAGATAGTGTGTTATCCCACTATTCTGTTGCTGCTAGGGTAAGTGAGGTTGTTTTCAAGTTTGGGCTAGGAGCAGTTATTGTTCTGTTGAGGTATCCTTCTGCTCCTCTCAGTTTTGCTGCAAAAAGTATCTGGTCTTCAAACATAATGTAGTTTGTTCCATTGAATAAAAATTTGTCTTAGAATGTAGAAGGGTTACTGTTCCTTCCTGTGGATGTAGTAGAAGCCATTTATTCTTTGAGTGCTTTTTGGGGCTGGCAATCTATAGCGCAAAGTAAGTCTTAGAACCTCAGTTTTAGAAAACTTTATTATATTAACCTGTAGTATGAAGTAAGTTCTAAAACTACAGGTTGAATAAGTAATCAAGTAGACAAATATTAAGATACCCTTAGTCTTGGAAAAGAACTGAGGGTCTTACTAATCTAGAAGTAAATATAAGCCATCTAGTAGGAGTGGCTGAGTGAAACTGTATAGTCACAATCAACAATAATTGTGACCAAAGTAAGAATAAAGAGAAAATAAAGAGAAAAGAAAATTAAGTACTTGGAAAGTCACCAGGTGATCCTTGGAGGTGCCATTGCTATAGCAAGAGTTTACCTCAACACAGCTCTATCATGTGTCTGAAGCTTTTGATTGACTGTGGAAAAGTATATGTAATGGAGCAGTCTTTATATATGGTCACTAAGTTAGCATTCATTTGGGGCAAGTGCATTTAATGGCCATATTTAGTCACTAAATAGCCTGTCAAACTTAGTGACCATATATAGTCACTAAGTTGTCCCAGGCACCACACCACAGCCAAATATGTTTTCTTTGAAAAAAGTAACTGAGAAACTTGTCATCCAGTTTCCAAATAAATTATCTCTAGAAAATATGTAAGCAGTTCCTCTTGGAAAATTTAGAAAATTAAATTTGTATTTCCCAACTATTTCCAAAGTAAGAATGATAACTTTTTTGAGCCTTTTTCTGCAAGAAACATAATGGAAAACATAACAATATTCCTATTGAGGTTTCTGTGAGATCAAGAATAATTTTTTATCTTAGAAATAGAGATGTAAACTTTTGAACTATCTCTTTGTATGTTTTTCTTGTAAATCCCTGCTTTCTAAAGGTAAAATAGATAAATACATATATGATAAATATCTTTAAAAAAGAAGAAAACAAAAAAAGCATATCATAAATGAAGTCTGTTTTGTAAGTACTAGATTAAAATTACTGTGTACTGAATGATAATAAGAGAGAAAAAAATCAGAAATAACTATGGCATATGACTAAGAATGGTAGCAGTTAAGAAAGACATAAACATAGATTGGATAAATATTATGAAAAAAATTAGCAGTGATTTTTGAAGACAATTGCATTGCAGCCGTAAATTTTGAATACAAACACTGCTGGGGCCAGAAAACGTTTCTAATAGAAAAAAAGTCAAAAACCTGTCATCTGTTTCTTGGCCAGCATTTTACTGTAGAAAAAGGCAAATTTCCTTTGTTTAAAGACTTTTCTATCACAGATTAATGCATTAGAAATGGCATAATGGATTTTCTTTTGACTTTTTCTTAAGGAAATACAATTGAGCACCAGCAGTGAGAGGCTCACAAATAAGTTACATGAATATATATAAAATATTTCAGTAGCAAGACAACTCCATTGTATCCCTGCTGATTATGAGCATAAAAATAATAAAGCATGAATTGGAAGAAATTAGATCATGAAATGGCATCCAAGTAATCACACAGAGTGTGCAGCCTGAAAAGAAAATTGATTAGACTTTATGTGAAGCAATTGAGAGGGCTATCTACACTATATAATTTGTAAGATAAAGGAAGAGGTGAGTAGGTGAGGAGAAATAAGCACAAAAAAGCATGAAGTACTATGATACAGGAATAGAAGCTATGAATCTTGGGTGAGATGGTCATGCATAGCTATAGCTGGCTACAGGCTTATTGTAGAGTATTGAACTTGAGACAACAGAAACTTTTTTAGTCATCAAATTTGATAATACTCAGGCAAGAGATAAGGGGAGCTCATTGATTGCATGGAGTGAATATCTCACTTTTTGCAGAGTAGAGTAAAAAAGAAGAATAAATGAATAAATAAATGAATATGCTACTCTGCAGAAATTGGCTTAGCCAAAAGGGATGTAAAATGAGAGAGCAGCTGTGCACTCACCTGTGCTGCACTGATATGAATAAATTAGACAAGAGCAGCACAGAGAGAAAATGAGACTCTTGGCCCTACTGTCCTCAAAAAGTGGCATCTGCTGAACTATAGCACCATGCTGGAAATGACTTCAAGTTTCTTTTGTGAGAGATGGCATCTAGAATGAGCTGGATGGATAAGAATGAGCTGTTGCATATGGGCCTCCAACAAGGCTCCTCACTCTCCAAACCCAGCTGTATGCTAAGTAGTAAATTTCAAAGACAACTCCAATCAAAGGCCTACAAACAAGTGACATGAACAATAATTACATGGCTTCAAATTTTGAAGGCATTTCCATGCATAGAGTTCAGCACAGAAAAACCTCAGTCTATTCTAGATCTCAAAACTAGCTACATCATGGATTGATGATACATGCTATTCATTAGCTTCCACTTTGCAACTCACCTTGTCAGAATATGACCTAAATTTTTAAGGTTTGTCATTTAATGAGCTGCACAGTAATAAATACCAAGAAGTTTGGCATCTCCTCAGGAGCCACTCAACACATTGATTCTACATTGTCCATATCCTGGAGCCTGAGGATGCACATAAAAAAAAATAAAAGCTTGCCAAAGCAGGGTGAAACAACACTTTCCAAGAGAGCCTGTGTAATTTTCAGCTCAAGTTTACAAAAGAGGAGATAGACTGTTCAATGGGAGAGTGTGCATGACAAGGTTAATTTGATTGTACAATAATGAATTTTTGCAATACCTTCCAGAAAAATAACTTACGTTGATGAGAGCTGTACAAAAAAACTAATGCTCTTCAAGAGGAGAGATTTGAAAATGCTGATGCTGCATGAGAGGCCAAATTTGTCAAGAGACAGCAAAGTCATGCACACACTTTTAAAATTGACTAGAAGATGCATGTGAAGTGAGCAGAGTGGTATAGTGGAGTACAGAAGGAACTCTTATGTGATGGTCATTAGAGATTGGCAAAGAAATACAATGCTCTCAAAACTGCTTTGATGAATCAATTTGGCAGACTTATGGAAAGGCAGAAAGAAATGATGGAGGTTGAGAAGAAACTTTCGAACTACCAGCACAGAGTGAGCTTTGGAGACAACCATTGTTCAAATTTTAACAGTAGAGAATGTTTAGCTTATACCAGGACCTCTAGATGGGGGCTTGAGGTCTGTGGATTCACAATCAGTTACTTTATTGTCACTTTCATGAATGAGTCTAGTCCAGACCTTGTTCTCATCTTGTGCTAAAAGTCTTGATTGCTTGATATAGCCAATGTTCACTGAATCTAATGATCAACAGGATACACCAATTTTCTATCTATCAACAACTCCATTTCTATTTTCAATGTCTTTCCTGCCTTGTATTAAAAGCCTTGATTTCTTGGTACAGCAATCGACCATTGTTTACTGAAGTCAAAGTCTGTTTTGCATTACAAATGTAATTATTCAGTAATGGCTCACATATTCTGTTGATGGGATTCCAGGTAACACTGACAAAACATGTGACAATAAGGAGTTCTATATAGAACCATTGATGTGCCTTTATCACAGCTGTAAGTATGGGTATTATATTTGGCCCTACTATGTAGACCAAATACTAATCATCAATAGATCTTTTGACTTCGCAAGTTATATTACTATAGTTGCTTGCACTCTTTGGTTTCATTGCAATGTATCTCTTTATAAATATTTTTTGATACTACTTGTAAGCAGCACTGAGAACTGAATACCTTGAGATATTGCCTGCAAGGGCTTTTCTTGATTACTTTTTCAGTTCTGTGCATATAAACTGAATAGTATCAAGCATTGGAGAACCAAGTTAGTGAGTATGTCTATTATTTTGCCTTCCAATCCAAACCTGGTAATTCTATCATCTAGCTGGAATGTCTTGCCTGCATACCTTTTTCTAGAATTATATATGAGTTTAGAGAAAGATGATGGCTGAATGATCTAGCTAAATAATGAAACCACAGAGTTTGAATGCAGAAGACTGCTCTTTCAAGTTAAGACACATGTTGGACTCTGCTTTTTAGATATAGCTTATACTTTAGCTTGTATGCTAGAATTTTTGTGGCAGTGCAAGTCCAGACCTGAACACAGCCATGATTACTTGAATCACTTACTCTAAAAATCATTGGCCTTTTGTCTGCCAACTCTTTTCTAAATTCTACATCTTACAATTTTACTTAAAAACTTCCTTACTTACAATTTTCATAATACAAACAAACTACTTGTAAGGGCAACTTCTGGAGGCTATGGCTAAGTCACACAACTGGAAGAGGGAGATCCAAAGTATATTCAGTACTATCTAAAATTGTACATATATAGCTACATACCTGACAGAGAAAGATCCAAAGAGAACAACTTTAGGGATTCCCTATGCTAAAGGTGGTGCTTTCAAGGCTCTGGATGCATGGGAGCTACAACAGAATGCCTAAACCCTAACCTAAAACAGTGAAAACCTGGAGACTGTCCAAATCTGGAAGTGGCTATGCTGGAGAACTGACAGTAAATGAATTATGGACAGAGAGCCAGTGCAGCTAGAGTCCTAAGAGTTGTATCAGCAGATAGGCTTGGGAAAATGCATAAAGGAAAATTATAGTGAGGATGGCCAGAGAAGAAGTAGAGGGTGAGAATTAGAGATGAAAGAAGGGTTTCAATGCAGCTGTGCTAGAAGACTGACAGTAAATGAATTATGGACAGAGAACTGGTGCAGCTAGAGTTCTAAAAGTAGTACTAGCTGGTAGGGCTTGAGGAAATGCATAAAGGAAAATTATAGCAGGAGTAGCTAGAGGAGGATTAGAGGGTGAGAAGGAGAGATGAAAAATGGGTCCCCTAATACTACTTACTAGTAAAAGCCGAGCTAGTAGATTAGCAAATGACAGAGTTGATCTGGTTAACTTACTGGAGTGAAAACCTTCTCTTCTTATGTCATGCCACTGTGGAACTTTGCCTGGTATTACATATTTTTTAAACTCAAACTCTAGAAGCTACTTGCTGACTCAATACTTCTATGTTCTCTGGATAAACCTTGATTTGATTACTTGGACTACCCACAAACATAAGCAACACCTAATTTGTCATACCATCAACACAGTATATACCCCAGATAGCAAATGTACATAACATATCCAACAGCACAAGTAAGAACAGACTTTTAATCAAAGATAAATTAGAAAAGCCAGCAGGGACTGGCTTTGAAGGACAATCTTCTAGACAAGTAGATGTACCCTCTAGATTACCTAGAACTGCTAAAAGAGAGTTGTTTGAAGAAAACTATGACAGAAATGATAATCTAAGTATGGTTGCCAAATGTACCAAAGCTTCAGTATTTTTTGAATTAGGACCTATGAAGGATTGATCAACAGAAGTTGAACTCATGGATGCATAAAAGGAAAGGGATGGAAAAATCCAAGAATCTGTCAATAAGGCAAGAAAAGTCTATGAAACACTGATCGCCTCAGACTGGATAATAGATTCTCTTAGAAATCAGACTCAAAAGAAGCTAGAGCAATTGGGGCTCACTAAGGAAGAAAAGAAAGAATTGTTGATTATTCTGCATGAACAATCTGAAACTAACTTAGGAAACACTGAACTGACTGCAAACAAATATTGAAAATCCATTGAACCTATGTCACAGAAGATTGATCAGGTAACCAAGGCCAAGCCTACTGAACTCTTAGAATGGTGAATGATCCAAACTAGTAAATGAGTGGATAGATATATATTCCTGGGACACACCTTCACATAGCTGGAAAAGGAACCTGGCCCCAAACTGGACCTACTTTCAGACAGCAGTGATAGTGACAATAATAGAAAAGATAAGTATAGGAGACTTAATACTACTCCACACCAAAAATGGAGCAAATATAGCTATGATGATGGCCAATTTGACTCTTGGAAAATACTAATGCATGCCCTGATCTATATAAAGATAATCATTGACATACTTAAGAGAGAGAAATTCTACCTCAGTGAAACAAAGATGAAGTTGCTCACTAAGAATATCAAAATATTGGGAAGAATGATAGATAATGATGGGATCTGCATAGACCCCTTAAAAAAGTAGATTCATTGATTTAGTGGAAGACTCCTTCAAATAGAGAATTATTGAAAGCATTCTTTGGAGCTGCAGGGTACTTAGCTGATGACATAGATAGAGTTAGAATTCCAATGAGTATATTGCATAACCTAACAAGTGATAGTGTGCCCTTTTGATGAACTCCAATCTACCAGCATGCCTTTGAGAAAGTCAAGGAAAAAGCAAGGAAATGCCAGGATCATTATAGAGTACTACTAGAATATAGCAACATGTAAGATTAACTTTGTAACTGATGGTTGTATAATGGAAATAGGTGGGGTAGTGAGCCAGGAAAAGAACTGAAAAACAGCAAAAGTGGCCATGTTCTACTTGGCAAAGCTAAGTGCCATGCAATAAAATTACTCTATACATGGAGTAGAATTATTAGCAGGAGTGGAAACCATGATGAGACACTGAGAAGGAGTAAGGTTTTGGTAGTATACAGACTATGAGGGCTTGTATATTTGCTATGACAGTGCAATTTGTTGGCCAGGCAAATATAATGGGTTGAGAAACTCTCAATATTTGACTTTGAAATGATTTACATCCCAGAGGCAGAAAACATCCTGTCTAATGCATTATCTAACATGTACTCAAATGAAACTCCTTGAGCTATGTGAGCAAAGTCTGAGTACACAGAATATAATGGATTCATGAGAAATAAACTCATATTTAAGATTACTACCACATCTGTATTTGTAGGAATGGAAAGGGGGAGTTTTGCCAATGAACTCAGCCAGCTGGAAGCAAATGTGGTGACAAGGGCAATGGCCAGAGCACAGATGGCCCAGAATGCCTTGCAGGAAGAAAACAACACATCAGCATCACATAATAATATTGGCAACCAGGTTGCTTGACAGAATAAAGAAACAGAGGGCAAGAGTAGAAGTAAAGTATTAACAGAGTCAATGCATGACCTAGCACATAGCCACCTACATAAGCAAACTGAGGAAAATACCAAGCCAACAGACTACAACAATATAGAAGACACTCCTGCAATGGCAACACAATTGCTCTCAGATATAAATGTGATTGATATTATACAATACAAATGTAAGCATGACATTTTTCTAGGAAAAATATTCAACAATGCTGAGGCCCACAGAAATTCTGAAGTAGACAACCAAAAGAGACTTATCTACTTAAAAGAAGGAAAATGCAAGTTATTGTATATACATAATAGATTATTCAAAAATCAGAGTATAAAAGACAATATAGTAGGTGATAATCACTCTCTACTGGCCTGTTTAGGGGCACAAGAGACCTACAACTACTTGTGCAGCCTAATTTGGTGGAAGGCAATGTCTTAAGATATCTAGAGGTACTGTGAAATGTGCATAACCTGCCTAAAGTCCAAACTAAGCAACCAGAAACTATCAGGCCTACTAAACTCATTAGACATTCCATTGATACCATGAGAGTCCATTGGAATTGACTTTGTAGGACCACTGCCAGATTTTAAGAACTGAGACACAATATGTGACTACATCACAGTGATAATTGATTTACATTTGTTGATAGTTCACCTGGTACTCAGTGGATCTAACTATAAGGCTCATGACATTGCTGAATTAATATTCTTGGAAGTATACAAACATTATAGACTACCTTGACATATTGTCAGTGATAGGAACAAATGGTTTACAAGCAAATTTTGGCAATGACTCAACAATTTCATAGGCACAAAACTCAACATGTCTAGTGCATATCTATCAGGGGACCCATCTTTCATTCCTCTTTCTCACCCTCTAATCCTTCTTTAGCCACCCCCACTATAATTTTTTTATGCATTTTTTTGAACCCTACTTGCTAGTACCACTTTTAAAACTCTAGCTGCACTGGTTCTCTGTCCATAATTCATTTACTGTTGATCTTCTAGCATAGCTGCATTGGGACTCTTCTTTTATCTCTCCTTCTTACCCTCTACTCCCTTTTTAGCCACCCTCACTATGATTTTTCTTTATGCATTTCCTCAAGCCCTATTTGCTGGTACAACTTTTAAGACTTTGGCTGTGCTAGTTCTCTGTCTATAATTTATTTACTGTCAGTTTCCCAGCATAGCCACTTTCAGATTTGGACAATCTCCAGGTTTCCACTGTTTTAGGTTAGGGTTGAGGCTTTCTGTCACTCTGTACAGTAGCTCCCGTGCATCCAGAGCCTTGGAAGTGCCACCTTTGGCATAGAGAATCCCCAGAGTTGTTCTCTTTGGATCTCTCTCTACCAAGTGTGTAGCTATATCTGTACAACCTTAGATAGTACTGAATATACTTTGGATCTCTCTCTGCCAATTGTGTGACTTAGCCATAGCCTCCAGATGTCACCCTTACATTATTACTCACAATCAGACAGGGCAATAGAATGGGCAAATAGAACTATAGAACAGATATTATGAGCATGCATAAGAAGGGATCAGACAGACTGGGTATTACAACTACCCACCATCAAGTTGCAATAAACTGTGTCTAATCTGAGTGTACAGGGTATGCCTCCTTCTTTCTAAATATAGGAAGGATGCCACAATCATTTTTATGGAATTCTAATAAGCCAGTAGAATTTTTTTTTTTTTTAATTCTTTTATAGACTTCAAGCCACTGCTCACAATGGTCTTTACCTATTCTAAGTAGTACTAGGGATGTGTACCAGCTGGATCACTGTGAATGTCTAGTTGACAGGCCAACTCATCACCCTCCAACTATCTGATGCCCTTGGCATCATTTTAGATGCATTGTTCTTATAGTACCACACCACACTATGTACCTTTGTCTGCTTACTTCCATATCTGTGCATGTTCTGGCTGTCTTGTTAGTCCTCTTTGGTAGCTTGGCCTCCTTGAAATTGCATGCAACTAGTTATTTTTGTCAGTGTGAAGGTGCAGTGATAAGTGTGGGCTTGTGGTCCCTCAGCTCTTGCTAAATATGGGTCACCCTCTTCCTATATTCCCTGCAAGTTAGTGGTTAGTTGGGCTCAAGCATTTTTAAAGTTTTTAAAGTTGGGAAATTTTTGAAGTTGAGCTGTCTTGGGGTTGTTTGGGTCTTCACCATATAGTATCTCTTTTTTTGTTGACATTTTGTTCTTTTGGCCAATCATAGTCGTTTTGTCTTTCATTTGTGTTTTCAAGCTTGTTATCCATTTCAATAAGATTAGTTGACAATACCTCACTGAAGTTTTTCTTTACTCTTTCCATGTCACTCACAAACTGTAGCATTGCTACTATTCTCTCTCTTCCTGAATAGGGTTTTCATGCTTCTTTTGCTGTCTTCTATTATTGTTCACATCTTGTGTCATTTGTTTTTGTGCATCTTGCATTTCATCAGATAGTGCTGTACTGTCTCCTCTCTCTCTATGCAGTTGCTGCACCTTCCCAATTTCCTCCTCTTTATTCTGTGTAGGTAGCCATTCAATAGGACATGGCCTGTGCACAGCTAAATTAAGAGGCTGAGTTGATTCCCTGTAGCTCCTCTTGCTGCTCCTTTGAATGCTGCAAATAGGTGACTGTCCTCATATATCTCATTGTATTGCTCATACCTGGGTGATTTTGACCACATCTTCTTCCAACATTGCTTTAGCTTTCTATTGTGCACTTGCTTGAGTGCTGAAAGGCTGATTGGAAGCCTATCTTTTCTTTTTGCAAGGTAAGCTGGCAGTTGGTCACGTGAGTTGAACTGTCCTTCTGCCACTTTGCTACCTTATCTACTATCTCGTTCCCTTCTGCTCCTGAGTGGGCCATGATCCAGATGATTCTTAGTTCAAAGCCTTGTCTGCCACCTTCCCTTCTTGCTATAGATCTCATCATTCTGTAGGCTGCATCAAAGTGGTAGTAACTCTGTCTCTGCTTGAATATCGCTAGTGATTGTATTATCCCTTGGTTGTTGATCTGCATGGTGGATCCCTTTGGCATCACTGCTTTCTTCAGTAGGTGCAGCCCTAGGTTCAGTGCTACCACTTCTGCATTGAAAAACATGTTTCTTGTCAGTGGACCCAAATGGTAGTGCAAGACCTTTGGCGCTTCATTGTCCTTCAGAAGGACAGCTGCCACACCCACCTTCCCTTTGTACTCTAATTTGTCCATGTATATCCTGATCCGTGCAGTGTTGGCCCTATCAAATACTAGTGA
Source organism: Termitomyces sp. T70a (assembly GCA_017657195.1). Lineage (NCBI taxonomy): Eukaryota > Fungi > Basidiomycota > Agaricomycetes > Agaricales > Lyophyllaceae > Termitomyces > Termitomyces sp. T70a. The sequence continues at coordinate 20,013 of JAGGAT010000306.1, forward strand.
CTCTTCCTTCATATCTGCTATTGTAATCTCAAAAAGTACTGTGTAGGTCAGTACTTGTCACACTGGCATGATTTTTTTCTGTGTCCTCTGGCTGGAGATCATATATCTATGCTAGATAATGTAGAGGTGATCAGTGCTGAGCAATGTTGTGCCAAATGGCATGCTTCAATGGCTTGTGCAGAGGTGCACTTTTGGTAGTGCTGCTAGCTGTACTGCATATCTATGGCATATCCTGTCAAGTGGGAGTTCTATTGGCAGGAGGCCAGCATGTATTTTTACTATATCAGTTAGGCTCATTCTTGTTGCTCCAGTGATTCTGAGTGCTGCTGTTTGCTGTATTAATGTCATTTGCATTGTGAAGCCTGCCAAACCCTGTCCTTTCCTCATGTCTGGTTTTCTGTGCAGGGGTATGTACCACACCTCTGCAGTGTAGGTCATTTTGGGTACTGCTACTGCCTTGTATAACCATGCCATGAATTCCAGACTGAGACCTGTAGAGGGTCTGGTTAGCCTACTGAACATCAGAATATATTTTGTAGCTTTTGCAATCACATATCTTGTATGATCTTTCCACTGTAGTTCATTGTCTACAATCACTCTTAGGAACTTGTGTGTCCTTGCCACTTTGATGCACTTCCCCTTGAAGTTCATGGCCAGTCTCTTGAGCCTTCTTGTCTTGGCCTCTGAGGCTGGATCATCCTCTTTTCTTCTTATCATGTGCATGAGCTCAAACTTGCTGGTCTCAAACCTCAAGTTATGCTTCTCAGACCACTCAAAGGCCTCCTGGCACCTCATCATTATCTTTTTGAGCTTTTTGTTAGTTTCTTCAAAGTCCTTGCCTGATACTACTAGTGCTGCATCATCAACAAAGCCTAGTGCTAATTTCTGCTTGCCTCTTGCTATTTCCAACAGGTCAGCACTGTAGAATAGGTATAAGATCATTGAGATTGGGTCTACCTGTCTGATACCATTCTGGACTTCAATCCACTCTGACGTATAGTTGTCAAAACACATTTTTGTCTGTCTGTCCATAAGGAGCCTTTTTATGAACCTGACATATTCTTTGGGAACCCTGCACTTCCTCATGTTGTGCAGTAGCCTGCCCTGCACAGCATTTGGGAAGGCCCCTTCAATGTCTAGGAACATGGCTGACACCACTCTCTTCTGTCTCCATTCATGCTTCACCCAGTAAGTTAGCATTTGGAGCAAGTCAGAAATGGTGTGCCTTGGGCATCCTTCAAACTGTGTTTCCAGCAAAAGGCCATGCTTTTCCATTATGTGTGTGAGGTCCTCTACTACTATTGCTGTTAGTAGTTTTGCTACTGTGTTGAGCAGTGCTATTGGTCTATATGCCTTTGGTGTGTTGTAGATAGGCTTTCCTGGTTTCCTCAATATTGCTGTTATGCTGTCTCTCCACAGAGGGTAGTAGGTTTCTAGAATGAAAACAGCCTGAAAAAGATGGAGTAAGTGGTCCTTGATGATGCAGCAGGCCTTTTTGAAAACAATGTTGAGTATTTTATCATCTCTGCATGCTTTGTATGGGCTGAGTTTAGCTATATTGCATCTTATTTGTTCCTTCATAATTGGTCTGCTTGTGGGATATGGGCATGGATATTCACAGTCTCTATGGTCCATTGCTTCTGCCAGTAGTGGAGAAAACAGTGTGCCTTTAAGGAGGTCACATTTTTCTTTATTCATTGTTGCTTCCTTTGCATTGCCCTCACCATCCACATACTTGAGCATAGGTATCCTGGTCTGGCCACCATCCATCATTAGTTTAGATGCATACCTGTTTCCTCTCCACAAGTCCCACTCCAAAGCGTTGCTCAGAAACTCTTCTCAGTGCCTTGTCTGAGCTTCTTGAATTTTATCCACATACCTTTGTTGTTCCACCATGAGGTCATCCTCTATTGAGAAATCATCCAATGCTCTGTATCTGTGTGCTTTTTCACTTAGCTTGTTTAACTTTTTTCTTGAGTTATCAAGCTCATCTGACCACCATCTCTTGGTGTGCTTAGAGGGCTTTGTGAGTGGGACTTTTGATGATATCATGTCCTGCAGTGTCTTGGTGAGTTGTTCTGCCAGCTCCATGAACTCTCCCTTGGTTTTCAAGAGTTGGGCCATTGGAAAGGTTTTGTTGGCCAACTGGACCTTGAGTTTTTCCATGAACGTATCTCAGTCTGTCACTCAGAAGTTTCTTGTCAGCTTTGGGCTCTTTTTCTGAGTTGGTAGGTTGACAACCATGAAAACTGGTATGTGGTCTATGCATGGGCCTTGGTTCCTGTATGATGCCTTGCATCTGACTATCAGGTCTTCCATGGTGCTGCTACCAAAGATGTTGTCTGGTCTTGTCTAGTTGCCCATTCTCTGGGCCCTCAGAGTGTTGATCCCTCTTGGGAGCAGCATGGACATGTCATAGTCTGCAGTCATTGTTATTATTACCTGTGCCACTTTGTCAGCTGACAATGTGAAGAGGTGATCATTGTTTTCATGATTCCACAGCAGGTGGTGTTTATTGAAGTTCCCAGCCCAAATCATGTAGTTGTTGTTGTTGGTAGCAAGGTTACCTTGGTTATATGCAAGGTACCCTTGCATAACATCCATGCTGTCATTGTTCTCACAGTCATTGTAAATGTTGAAGGCCAAGAGCTTTCCAAATTTTCCTTTAATCTATATAGCCACCACATTAGCTGAGTTCAGGATCATCAGCTGGTGCCATCCATTTGTATCTAATTGTCTGTAATTGTCTGTTTACTAGTATTATTGATCTGGTGCATGTATTGTTGGTCAAATGGGAGGTAGGATATATCTGTAAGGGCGACCTCCGGAGGTTGTGGCTAATCACACAACTGGCAGAGGGAAATCCAAAGTTTATTAGAAGGTAAGTATAACAGAGATAGTAGGTAGGTAATCACTTGGCAGAGGGGAATCCAAAGAGAATAAGTCTAAGATTCTCCAGAGCCAAGGGTCCAAAAATAGTGTTAAAAGTCACGTGACCAGATTATGTAAAGGACTGCTGGAGCAGTGGCAGAAGTCACATGACCTGATTACATAAAGGACTGCTGGGGCCTGTGCTTTGTCAGCAGCTACTGGGATGCATGCTGACAAAGCACACAGCCACCAGCCAACCCGGACTAAAAGTAAGTAAATTAGTAGAATAAATGTAAGTATGGAAACACTAGAAAGAAGAGATAAGAAAAGGAAAAAAGAGAGAGAACAGGAGGCACAGGAGTATCCCCTGACAATATCACTTGCTAGGCTGAGCTTGCTCTTGTATTATTCAGTTTGATAATATATGGTTCTTGTATAAGAATGAGGTCCCACTCCTTGTGCAGCATGTTTGAGTTGAAGAAGTTGAGCTGAGCCATCCTCAATTTTGCTAGATTCTGTTGCTATATTCTCAGCCTTCTGTACATTGGATCAGGACTCATCATTTTAGATAGTGGGGAAAGGTCATGGGGCCACTGGTGGAGTGAGAGACATCAATGGACATACATTGTTGCCTGAGGTCAGCACCTGTGATGAGCTCTGCTTTCCTGGTGATCTTGGTCTGCCTATTTGTCTGATTGTTAGTTGTTCTACCAGCTAGCTCGTGCTCTGGAACTGCTGTTTTCTGTATGGAATTGCTCCTTCTAGGGCATCCCAATGTGTCCACCTTTCACTTGTCTGGTAGTAGGGCATCTTGTTCTCAGGCAGGCGAGTGTTCATCTCCATGCACTTTCTCTGGAAGATTGCGCACTTCCTCAAGTAGCTTGGATGCCCTGTGAGGCTGCATGAAATGCATCACAGCAGGTCTGCACATTCCCTGCTGGGATGATCTCCTCTGCATATCACACATTTCTCTGGCTCCTTGCAGATTGTTGCTATGTGCCTGTAGTCCTTGCATCTGTAACACCTCATGGGTTCCCTGCCCTGTTTCTCTGCTATTACCCTCATGTAGTGTATATATAGTCCCATTGTTGTTACCATGTTTGCATCATTCTTGTTATTGAATTTTGCTATTAAGTGACCTATCCTCTGTCCTACTCTTTGATCTTCAATGGGTTTGATCCACCTCATTGAGGCAATTGCTCTCTTGCTGAGTTGGCTTGCCTCCTCTATTGCTTCCTTCTTCTCCATCAACTCTGGATCAAGCATTATGGGCACAAACTTGATTATAACTGGGTATGTATGTTTTTTTATCCTCGCTCCTTCTCCTATTGCTTCCTCTATTTCCTCAGATTTGCTCTTTATCCACTCTGCTCCCTTCTTGCTCAACATTTCCAGCAGGATTCCTCCATTGCTCATTCTCATCAGTGCTTTGATTCTGTAGCTATTATATCCTTCAATGAAGCTGAGCAGTTGTTGAGCTCTCTTGTGAGTCCCATAGTCAATATGTTCTTTATCTGCTCCCTTTCTTCTCCTGGCTGTTCTTGATCAACAAGTACCTGTCTCCTCCTTATTGCCTCTCTTGCTCTCAACCTCAGGTCAATGTTGGTGTTGCTTTCAAAGGGGCTGCTGGTATTAATGGGTGTCAATTTCAGTACCTTGCTGTATGTCTTTGCCTTTGCTGTCAACTCCACTGTTGCTTCTCTCATCTCTCTTGTCATCTTTGTTGTTTTTTTTTTATCCTTTTAATTATCTTGCTGACTGTAGTGTCCATTGTCCTCCTTATCATTTCCTTGATGTATGCTGCTACCTCCTCTGTTAGTGTGCCTCCTCCTCCTCCCTTGTTCATTTCCATTGATTCCAGAATCCTCGCCATTGCTTTTACTTTTGCCTGTAGATTCTCCATGCCTTCCAGACTAGCAATGTCCAAGTCTGCCAGAATGTCCAGGACTTTTGCTATTGTTTTCACCATTATCTTTTCCCTAGTGTGTTGGGACAATGTGATATCTGTGATATCTGTGATGGGTACCATGACACAATGGCCAGGAACACAATGGACGTCAACCTGGCCACTAACTGCTTTGTCTCTCTCTTACATATATATTTACCTAGTTATAATAGCAGTACCCTCAGTTTGTTGACATGTTCTGAGGATACGTCTTATTCACTATACATACAAAGAAATTACTAATTAGAATACCTAGAAATACTTACGTGTTATCTTAGGTATTCATCAATAAAGTTCATTGTTAGAGGAAATACTTACGTGTTATCTTAGGTGTTCATTGTGCCTAAGTATTGCTGCCGCTAGTTGGAATTCTAACATAGTGGTGATCAGTCCAGTTGAGTGCAGGAGTTTCTCACTATCCTTGGCATTCCTTGCAGTATCCATTGTTTTCTCTCAGTCTCCCCTTTTACTTGCTCTTTCCACTTCAATTTTGGCCCCTTTGACTGAGTCTCCCTCACCTCTTTCCTCCTTGTCCCTCTGCTTCAACTCTCTTGTCTCTCTTCTGGTGTAGTCTGTGATCTGGTGTGAGGACTGCTCTATTTACTCTCTGAGGAGATTGTTCCCTCAGTTGACTACCTTTGGTTGTGGAGGTCCTCTCACTTGTCCTGGGGTGGGCCATCCTCTGTTGGGCAGTTGTTGGGGATAAAACAGGAAGAGAGAAGTTTTTATCTCTTCTTGGACAGTTTTAGAGGAGTGGTATTAGTTTTTCTGTACTACAGAAGTTTATTTGATGCTTTTTGCCCTTTGAGTGATAGAAGTTTTTCTGTGGTTCTAGTTGGCATGGTACTGGTCCAAGAAAATCTAAGGTAGTCAGCAGAATGAGAATACACAGACCTACTGAACTCATGTTAGAAATGCCTACTAACTATGTGATTAAGAATCTTTGGGGTGTACTCAATGTGTTTAGAAACAATGATGGGCAGTTCAGTCAGAAAATACTGGACAAACATATGAATGCATCCCAAGAGTTGGTACTGGCTCAGATAGAACTCAACAATCTTCGCTAAAAGTCCTGCTCAGGTAATCACTGAGGAGCTCCTTATGGATTCTATCCTAACAGTTGCCTTGAATGTCAGCCCAACACTATGGCTTCTTGCCTGATACACCTTTTTCTAGAGTAATGGGTCATCCTAACATCTAGTAGATCCTTGACAGACTCTAGAAGAGCATACAGTATGTGGTAGTGAGAGCTCAGACCCAAACACAGCCATGATCATTTTGATTACTTACCTCTAAAAATTGTCAGCCTTTTGTCTTTACAATTTTTTTTTGTTTATGATACAAACAAACTACTTACTATAAAAACTAAGCTAGTAAATTAGCAAATGACAGAGTTTTTGATCTGGTTGACTTACTGGAGCAAAAACCTTCTCTGCTTGTGTCACACCACTGCAGAACTTTGCCTAGCATTACAATATCGCACCATTACATTGAAATTATTCTTTTTTTTATTACACTCAATTGAACAATGTTGCAATTAAAATTGAATAGGTTTTTTCCTGGCAGCCATGGAGCATATACATTGCAATAGGAAATTTTTGTATGCATCCTCACTATCTCCTATCAGACTATTTCCCAAAGTTGTCTCTTCTGTAGTATGCCTGTCTGCAAGGACTGCAATGAAGACTTTCCATTATTGAAGCCTGATATAGCCTGTAATAAGTGCAAGGAGCTAGATGAAAAATTAGACACTGAGAAGGCTACTATTTGAGTATGTACTGTTGAACTACACTGATCCTCTTTTGACTCATTTCTGTCTGTATAGTAGAGAAAAGGACATTGCTTTTTATGCTCTCTTGTTTTCACTCATCTGCAAGAACCATTGTGCAGAGGATATTGTAATCACTTTCATATGTTGTGTTCTTTTTACTTTACTACAAAATCTGCTAAATTTATCCCTCAAGTGATCATAAGCATTCTCAGAGCTTGGATACAAATTCAAAGTCATGCACAAAGTAAATCTACTACCAGTCTACTTGCCATTGCTTCTGTATACCAAAATCAATGTTTGCTTTTTCATCTAGCTCATCCTCAGACTCAAAATGCAAGCCTTTAAAAAGCTATAACTGCAAGGTTCTCTAAAGCTGGCACAACCACAAATGTGACAAAGACTTTGCTTGCAGATATCAAAGCTGCACCAGAAAACTCCAAGAAAATCAAAATCATTGCAAGTCTTTGGCTTGATAAAAGGACCAAAGGCAATTCTATGAAATTTACACCAGTGTATACTACTAATTGTGCTCTGTACCTTTAAATAGTTCTGATGTGGATACCACCAGATTTCCCAAGTTCTTCTAATCTCAAAGAATACTTCTGTCCAATAATGTCACAGACCTCTATGTTCTTCAACATTGCAAAGAAAAAAGTATGCAACCACTTTATCAGAGCTAATTATTAGATACCACCAAAAGCTTCAACCATACACTTGTTGCATGTTCAAAGATATCCCATATCAGAAAACCTATCTTGTCGAGTTTATTAGACCCATCAGCAGCTCATCAGTGGTGGACTCCAATTGGAGCTTGTGCAACATTGTGAATGCATTTTGATGTTGGCTCATACAACTGAAAACCCTCAGAATCATGGGCATGAAAAATGTCAATGTCTGAACAATGAACTTGAATGTTATATACTGTGGTCAGAGAAATTAGAGAGGGCATACTTGGACACCAAAAGCATAAGCAACTTGATACCAGATTGATTCAACACCTTTTTTTTTTGCCAAATTATTGTCAAGCTAGTTAATCACAAGTTGCTCAGCATGACTTGGCTCAACAGCAGTATTTATTGAACAAGAGCCCTGGAGCTGCAGTAATGCTCAATAACATTTGACAGTAGACTGGCTTTCAGAAAAGATATACTGAAGTAGTATGATAGTCTAGTAACTACAGACCTTATTTGAGTGCCATACTCTGACTTTAAAAGCCTTGCAATTGTCTCATTGCTCAATATATTTCTGCAATGATATTTGTTGGGGGCCTGATGAAGTATTTCATCATCTGCTTGGGCTATCAAGCTATATGTCAGCAATATCTTGAAGCCTATTAAAGAAATGTCATGTGAAGATCCCATTGGTTTTTACCTGTAGGTTTATGGTTGTGGCTAGACATGCCAGTATGATTTGCCAGTGTATCAGTCAGACAGGAGAACTCCATATATATATGTATTCAAAAACCAATTTTGTAAGTCTTTGGAATGGAAAATACATCAAACAGCAGAAATAAATGCCACAACAGTAGGGTGTAGAAGAGGTCCTATCATTGAACTGTTGCAATGCCTGATGCTGTTAGGGTGACTTCTGGAGGCTATGGCTAAGTCACACAAGTGGCAGAGGGAGATCCAAAGTATATATTCACCAAAGTATATATTCAGTACTATCTAAGGTTGTACAGATATAGCTACATAGCTGGCAGAGGGAGATCCAAAGAGAACATCTCTGGGGATTTTCTATGCCAAAGGTGGCACTTCCAAGGCTCTAGATGCATGGGAGCTACTGTACAGAATAACAAAAAGCCTCAACCCTAACCTAAAACAGTGGAAACCTGGAGATTGTCCAAATCTAAAAGTGGCTGTGCTGGGGGACTGACAGTAAATGAATTACAGACAGAAAACCAGCACAGCTAGAGTCTGAGAAGTTGTACCAGCAGATAGGGCTTGAGGAAATGCATAAAGAAAAATTATAGTGAGGGTGGCCAGAGAAGAAGTAGAGGGTAAGAATGAGAGATGAAAGAAGGGTCTCAATGCAGCTATGCTGGAAGACTGACAGTAAATGAATTATGGACAAAGAACCAGTGCAGCTAGAGTCCCAAAAGTGGTACTGGCTGATAGGGCTTGAGGAAATGCATAAAGAAAAATTATAGCAGGGGTGGCTGGAGGAGGATTAGAGGGTGAGAAGGAGGGATGAAAGATGGGTCCCCTGACAGATGCCTGGTGTCTGCACATGATTTTAGGTGTCACAGAGTTTCAGGACCCCAAATAGTAGTAGGATTTGTAATTGATACAATAAGAATAGACCTTAATCTCAGTGGACAATGGTAGCCATTATCTATAGAATCTAATGATCAACAGGAGAAATTGTTCTATGTTGTTGAAGAAGGTGATCCTGAGGGGAGCACTCAATCAGACTGTGTCAAAATTTTATACATCTTTTATGCATTTTCAAAAGCAGCAGCAAAAAGGATATTTGGAGGATGAAAGTGAAAGAGATTGTGGTTTTCACACATCAAAGAGCACATGAATCAATGCAGAACTTGGATGTACCATGATCTTCAATGACTAAATGAACCAGTAGTCAGATGAATTGTAGACATCACAGACATGGCATTTCAATATTTGAGAAGCAGAATGCAATCAGAGAGAGATTTGGCATTCAAAAACTTTTTATTTTGCTGAACATAATTCTTTGCTTTTCTCTATGTTAATGTCAAACATTAAGCAACAAGCAGAGGCAGAGGCAGAGGCAGATTTAGAGAAAATTTGCTTTGAATGCCAGAAGGACTTTTGGCATTGTATGAAAGCCAAGCCATCCAACTTGAGCAATGTATCACACAAGATTAGATTGTTTGGTTCAAGTTTATGCAGGGAAGGTATTTCCACAAGCCTTTAGCCAAACTAGGTGTCACCAAACCTCAAGCTCTAAAAGTATAAAGGCAATCCAGATGTCCAAATCAATGACTTGGACTATCCAATAAAAAGTCTGTTGTCAACAACAGAAGTTTTGTAGTCAAAAGGTCTGTTATGCAAGCAAAGAGCGTTGAGACAATGAGATAGGTGGAAACTGGGTTGTTGAAGGAGCACCTTTTATTTACACGAGTTACTCTAATGGCAGGCAAGTCACTGGTCCCTACCTCATCAACAACAATAAACAAACAGCACCACATGACTCACTACTTGATCATGTAAAGCCATCCAACTTATTTCACATCACAGCAGAGAATTCCATATCTAGGTATATTGCCACAGACCTTTTTATGTGAACCCCCACTGAGATTTGAACTTGTTATTAGTTAGTACTCTGATGTGAGTCATTTAACCTATTTACTGTGGCCTTCTTGAAAGATACTGAGAATAGAAGAAAAGGTTCTACTTGCATAGACATGTATATCAGTTCAGCCCAATTCCAATATTTACTCTCAGGTCACTCAATACAGTTTTTGTAAATTGTTTAGGCCATTCACTATAAATTTGTTCAATGACACTAAGCACAGGTCATAGGGGTCACTTGCAGGTCCATTTATTTAAGATAAGCTTCCAATACCCATTACAAATGTATAAGAACCCTTTGCTGTCTCAAATTTCCAAATGCCATTTGAGCAGTCATAGGAGCTGAGAGCCAAAATTTTCCAAAAACATGCAAAAAAAAAAACAGGAATACATATCCACCATCAACAAGGCTCAATGCAATGCACAGTTTGTGAAGTGTCAACAGAAACACAAGAAAATATTTTATCAGGCTGAGAAATCACACAAATCTGAATTCAGAGAGGCCCAGCAGCAATGTGAATCTGAATTTCAGACCAATGAACAGGAACAAGAAGATACTTTCAACACACATGAGGTGCAAAGGAATGACCAAGCAAGAAGGGCAAGAGGACCTGAAGCAGCAATTTCAATCAATGATGTCAGCACTAAAACAAAAATGCATTGTTGATGAAAAATAGTGATTGGAAGAGCTGAAATGTTTGGGCAAAGAGTTATTAGTAAGGAGAGAGCTGGAATTAGAAGGCTTGAATATAGATTGATACAGATTACTTACAGAGAATGCCAGGTTGGAACCAAGACAAATTGGTTGTAGCAGATAGTTGTTTAATTCTACCAGACATGAAATAACTCTTAATACATACAATGCACTTTGGTTCTGACCATGGTAGCAAATTGTAATGTTAGAGTAATCAAATCACTGTAAGGTTGCATGAGAGAGAACCAAGACTCTTCATGGAAGAGCAGATGTAAGTCCTTGGTGTATTGAAGAAAGTACAAAGAAATATTTTGTGGCTGTTAGAAATGTCAGTTTATGGTGGCTCTGCTGTCAGGTATTTCTGACAATCTCTATATAATGGGACAAGTGTTTTGTGGGAATTGATGGAATGACTAAGGCTGACCAAGACTTACATAATAAGAAAAACCTTCCTCTGAGAGAACAACACAGAAAGTGCTTAAAAATTCCAAAAGAATTACTGAAAAATGAGGAAAAATAGGGTGAAACTTTGGGCTATTGAAACATTGTATTTGAATCTTAGAAATGATTGGAAAATCTAAGCAAGTTAAGAAAAAGTCAATTCAGCTTATAATAACCTTGGGCTGTAAGATTAGACTTTAAGTTTGTGAAAACCAAGGCCTTGACCAAACGCAGTGAGGTTTGGATGGAGGCTGAGTTGGTGGGGGTTTGGGGCTTCGCCCCCAACGAGCTATGAAATCTGTGCCAAAGGCACAGATCATAGCTTGTCTCTATATAATGTGATGACTCCTGGGAAATTGATAGCAATGACTAAGGCTAACCAAGACTTACATAAGATTGGTAATCAGACTTTGTTTTAGGGTAATAACGGCATAGAAAGTGCTTGAAAAAATTCAAAAAAATCAGGAAAAATTCAGGAACCATGGATACACTGATTGCATTGTTTTTGAGGTCCATAAATGCTAAGAAAAATCAGAAAAACTCAAGAAAAACTCAATTCAGCTTACAATACCTTGGATAATTGACATTGAGTTGTGAAAACCGAGGCCTTGACCGAATGCAGTCAGGTTGAGGCTGGAATTAAGCACTGAGTTACTTATACATACTTGGAGCCCTAACTGAATGAAGTGAGGTTTGGGTGGAGGCTGAGTTGGGGGGGGTTGGGGGCAAAGCTCCCAACAAGCTATCAATCTGTGCTGAAGGCACAGATCATAGCTCATAATATATAATGCGACGACTATTTTGTGGGAATTGATGAAATGACTAAAGCTGACCAAGACTTACATAAGATTGGTAATCAGACTTATTTTTTAGGGTAATAATAGCATAGAAAGTGCTTGAAAATTTTTGAAAAAATCACTAAAAAGTCAGGAAAAATTTAGGAGCCAAGGTGCATTGTTTTTGAGGTCTATAGATGCTAGGAAAAATTAGAAAAAAATTCAATTCAGCTCACAGTAACACTTTGAGAGCAAGGCCTTGACTGAACGCAGTGAGGTTGAGGCTGGAATTAAGCACTGAGTTTGTGAAGACCAAGGCCTTGACTGAACGCAGTGAGGTTGAGGCTGGATTAAGCATTAATTTACCTATACATTCTTGGAGCCCTAACTGAACAAAGTGAAGTTTGGGCGGAGGAAATGCTTCAAATATTTTACAACATCATCCATATTCCAGTCTTTGAGAGCTCTGGGTGCTGTTGACTTGGCAATTGACAGTGCCCCCACTTCTCCTCCAATGATCTTGATTGTCTGGTCACCACTGAGTTGCTTGAGAAGTGATTTGAAAAGCTTGCTATGGCCAGAGCGCATAATTAGCCAAAAGAATTACGCACCGTTACACGGACGATGTCATAGCTCAGAGGCTGGAAAATTGGATAACGATAGTCCAAATTGTGGCTCTACACAATGCCGAATCAGAGGAAAGAAAAACTTCTAGCATGAGAAGCACAGTAGCAGCAACTTGATTCGAACAAGTGGCCTCGGATTTTCTGAGCGTTGTGCATCCGGCAGCCAACAAGCCGCGCGCTGCCAAACTGCGCCATACTGCTGGACTACGGTCGTACAGATAGTTTATACTGTCAAGAGAATGCTGCATCACGAACTACTGCATTACTATGCAACCAACAATCAGCAGCTGTGTAGTTCCACAAATAGCCAGGACTATGCTGTGAACAACGTTATAAAGTCAAGTGACGATTGATGATACACCCCTTGCATCAACCCCCACTTTGCGACTCACCTTGTAAGGACACGACCCGGATCTATGAGTTTTCTCAGGTTTGTCATTTCGATGAGCTGCATATTAATTCCAGGCGTCCTTGTACTTACGGGCAACAGGAAGCTCGGCGTCTCCTCAGAAGCCACTCAACTCAATCCTATACTATCCATCAATCCCGAGCCCGATAATGTGCGTGAAAAACAATATGCGGCCTCCGAAGCACAGTGGAACGACATATTCCAAGAGAGCCTGCGTGATTTTGAGCTCAAGTTTAAAGAAGAGGAGATGGCTCGATCAAAGGGAGAGCGTGCACGACGGGACGAATTTGATCGTACAATGACGAATTTTCGCGATACCTTCCAGAAAAATGACTTACGTCGACTAGAGCTGTACAAGGAAACTGATGCACTTGAAGAGGAGAGATCTCAAAAGGCGGATGCTGCGCGAGAGGCCATATTTGTCCAGGGACAGCAAGATCGTGCACGCACTTTTGAAAGTGACCAGGAGATGCGCGCGAAGCAAGCGGAGTGGTATAATGGAGTACGGAAGGAATTCTTAAGCGACGGTCGTCAGAGATTTACAGAGAAATACAATGCTCTCAACGCTGCTTTGGTGAAACAATTTGACAGACTCATGGAAAGGCGGACAGAAATGACGGAAGTTGCCGAGGAACAGTCAAGCTCCCAAAACACGGTGAGCATTTTAGATTATCATTATACAAATTCTAACAGTATGCAATGTTTAGCTTATACCAGTACCTCCTGATGGAGGCTCGGAGCCTGGGGATTCCCAATCAGTTACTTCATCGCCACCTTCACCAAAGAGACCATCTTCCCCTACCTCAGCTTGTGCTGAAAGCCTCTATTCCCCTTCAAAGCCAACGTCCGTCGAATCTCCATCTCCATCGATGAGGAGTGTGTTTCAGTCATCTTCCTCACCTAATCCTGAGAGCCCCGATCCTTTGACCCAGCCAACATCCCCTGAATTTAATGATCGACAGGAGCAAACGCCCCATCTGGTTGAACAAGGCGATCCAGAAGGGAGCACTCACTCAGCTGAAGTCGAAGAGGACAAGTTTAAGGCATACTTTATGCGCTCTCAAGAGAAGTGGCAAGAAACATTCTTGCAGGATGAAAGCGGAAGAGATCGCCAATTTCACGCATCGGAGGCCGCACGGGACACTGGGGAATCGGAACGCAGCACTATCTTCGATGAACAAATTCAGCACTGGTCAAGGAAATCACAGACACATAATTACAGAAGACAAGAACACTTCATGAGAGACAGTCGGCGTTTTATTGCTTTTCGGAACGCTGAAAGTCAACATTGGACAGACTTCCACATGTCAATGTTGCACTTTAGGGAGCAAGCGAAGGCGGAGATGGATTTGGAGGAAATTTGCTTCCAACGTCAGAAGGACATGATTTTGGAGTTATACAAAAGCCAAACCATCCAACTTAATCAACGTCTCACGGAAAATCAATTCGTTTGGTTCGAGTTGATCCGGGGTAGATATTGCCGCAGACATTTACCCAGCCTTGAATATGACGGTCCAGAGGTACTTATGGGTACAAGCTGTGTGAAGGCATCCGACTTACTTAACGTATCACAACAGGACCCTTTCGATATGTGGGTATTAGCGCAGACGTTTTTGTGTGGAACCCACTGAGACTCCAACTTGTCATTAGGAACTTTGAATTGAACACCGCATCACCAGAGTTCTTTTTTTCAGGGTCATTCCCAAATGTACTTTCGATACGACAGCATGTGTCTTGTATACGTGCACGTCAGATCATCCAGCGCCCATCACAAATTTTCACAGGATTTGATACGCGTTTTGTGAGTCTGAAGTCATTGACTCTAAATTTGTTCAAAAAAACCCTGAACACATGCATAGGTGTCATCTGCCATGTTTGGAGGTGCACTCGTTGAAGATGCACTTCCAATACCCAAGGTTGCAAATGGGCAAGAACCCAGAATGCAGAGGATGTTTGAGCAATTGCAGGGACTGAGAGCCGAAGCTTTCCAAAAAGGTACGAAAGAACGGGATTATACATTTACAATGAACGAGGCAAGACGTGCGGCCGAGTTTGTGGAAATACAACGAAAACGCAAGGAAATATTCGATCAGGCTGAGAAATCGCATGAATCCGAATTCGAGAAGTCCCAGGAACAACGTGAATCTGAATTTCAGGTCAGTGAACAAAAGCAAGAAGATGATTTCAACAAGAATGAGGCGGAAAGGAATGACCAAGCGAGAAGGGCGCGAGAGAATCGGGAGCAGCAGTTTCAATCGACGATGTCGGCACTGCAACAGAAATGGATTGATGATGAGAAACGGCGATTGGAGGAGCTGGAACGTTTGGGCGATGAGTTTTTAATGAGGAGGGAGTCCGGATTAGAAAGCTTGAATATAGATTGATACAGATTACTTACAGAGAATGCCGGGTTGGAAACAGGACAGGTTGGTCGTAGCAGATAGTGTTAGAACCCTAGCAGTATATGATCCTCAGTCTTGTTATAAAGGACTGTATTCAGTTGTCCGTACCTCTAAGGTAGGGGACATGAGGTACCTGCTTGTATGGGCCGTTGCAAGCATGGTGTGACCAAGATCTACCTCTGTCATAGCCTGGACTATTTGCATAACCTACTACTTACTAATAATGAAGATTTGCATATACACTGCTGGTAATGGAACCTGTTTTCTCTAGAAAAAGGAACAAGAAAAGCTGTCATGCTACTTCCATGTTGTTTTTTCCTAGGAAATATGTAAGTAATTTCTTGCTGGAAGAGCTAGGAAAATTTATACCTTTCTCTGAACTGTTTCTGAAATGAAAATCATATTTCTTTACTGTTATGTTCCTGGCAGAAATAGCATGGAAATTTCTTGCATATGTTTATATCAGAAAAAGGAATTATATCAAGCTTTTTGACAGATATTAAAAGCCATCAAGTATTTCTTTTTGCATTTCTCTTTGGACAATTTGTATTTTTTCTCTAGTAAAGCTTACTGCTGTATTTTTGATGCAGAAATACTTAAAGAAAGCTGTCATCTACATACAAAATTATGTATAGCCTAGACAAATACACCACCCTCCCCCCACTCTGGGTTATACATGCTGAGATGAATTTACTGGGCTTACAGGCAACAGGTAATCCCAGCATGACCCCCTGACTGGACCAGGTAAAGTCCAGATGGCATCGTATTTACAAGAGTCTTGCCATGCAGCGATCCTGCTCAAGTGGATGACATCTTGTCATAAGCATGACTCAGCCCAACACCCTGTCACAACAAATGAAAATATATACTTATGGGAGACAAATTATGGCAATGGTTACCACCCCACTCAGGCAGGAGGGGTCTACAACCAAACCATCATCCACAATCCCAAGGACAGCCTGAGAGGGATTGGCAATGGATCACGGCATACACTAACATCAATCTAGGAGGAAGATGAACTACTCTATACTGATGATGAAGGATCAGTAAGGGAAGGAGTACTCCCAGATCCTAAACTATGAAGGAGGAACAGGAATAAAAGAGGGGCCATAACCTTTGCCTCACTAAATATGAAAGACAGTGCCTCTGACTTGACACAAATAAAGTGGCAGAAAATGTGCCAACTGATGAGAGAACAGAAAATAGATGTTTTTGCAACCCAGAAAATGCACCTCAATGATGATAAAGTGAAGGAGCTCAACAAACTCTTTGAGAGGCAATTCCATATAGTTACAAGTCTAGACATGAGCAGGCCAAATGCAATGGGAGTGGCCTTTATTATCAATAAGAACCTAGCAAACTGGCAGGAAATAAAACACCATGTCCTAGACCCAGGAAGAGCAATAATAATAGAAATCCCATGGTACAATGTTGAAACTCTAAGCTGCCTCAGTGTATATGCTCCAAATGACTCAAATAAAAATAAGACCTCCTAGAACAAAATCAAATGTAATTGGACATTATGATCAAGCATACCAAGACCAAAAATAATGCTGAGAGATATGAATATGGTCAAAGAGGCCATAGACCGCTTATCAGCACATGCAGATCCTGCTGATATGGTAAAGTCCCTTATATCACTAAAAATCATCTGGACATGATGGATGAATGGAGAAACAAAAACCCATCAACTCTTGACTTCTCATTCCAAATGGTAAACAGACCGATCCAATCCAGAATCAACAGAATATATGTTAACAAAGGGCTAGTCCCCTTCAGCTGGGGCTGGAAAATAGAGAGATCAGAAGTAAACACCGATCACTTGCTGGTGTTTATGACACTAATAAACCCAAAACTTCCATACACGGGGGAAGGCAGATACACTATGCCCATACTCCTTGCTAAAAATAAGGTAATACTAGCTGTCCTTGAACAAATAGGAATGAGACCCCCAGAAATTCAACTAGAAACTGAAGTACCACCAAGAACCCACAAACCATCCACCAGAGCTTCAAGAAAGAGGTTCTAAAGACTGTAAAAAACCACTCTAAGTCACTAAAACCAAAGATATAAAAAGAAATACATTGCCTAAGGAAAGACAGGGCTAAGGTACTAAATGACAGTATGCTAGATGAGTCCTCAAAAAGGGAAGAAGCAGCCATTTATAACAAAAGAATAAAAGACCTTGAAATAATGAGATTTGCCCATGCAAGAGATACAACTATGACCAACTACTTCCTGAATGGGGAAACCCTAACAAAATTCTGGATCAACATGAATAAGGAAAACAAGTCTAGAGATATGATTGCAGCCCTCCAAAGACTACATCCCCACAACAACAAACTAGAAAGGAGATCAGCTAAGATGGCTGAGATTGCCCACAACCACCATAATAATCTACAAACAGATGACATACCGGTATCAACAAGTGCCTACAAAACACACATAGAGAAAGTCCTATCCCATGTGCAATTAACTCTCACACACACCCAATCACTAAGTATGGAGGGCAACATAACACACAAGAAGATCCTAGAAGCAATACAAAACCTCCAGAATGGAAAGGTGGCAGGCCTTGATGGCATCGTGCATGAACTGTGAAACAAACTAGCAGATAAATACAAAGATAGACAAAAAAACAAGAAACCTGGCTTTGATGTTGCAGAAGCTCTGACAATGGTCTTTGATGACATACAGGAGCACGGTATAGTGATGAATATGGGCTTTGCAGAAGGATGGCTGTGCCCTATATACAAAAAAGGAGACAAGATGGATATCAGTAACTACTGCCTGATAACAGTTTTAAATACTGACTATAAAATATTCACCAAAGTCTTAACCAATTGACTGAAAGAAGTTGCCCCCTCAATTATACACCCAGATCAAGTGGGCTTCATGTCAGGTCAATGCATAGAGGACCAGATTGAGTTAGCCCAATCTACTATAGAATGGTGCAGGCTTACAAAGACCAACAGACTAATTGTATGCCTGGACCAAGAAAAGGCATATGACTGCATTCTGCATCCCTTCCTCTTCAAATCCCTGGAGAAATTTGGTTTTCCCATAACTCTTGTTAACACAATCAAGGCCCTGTATAAAGATGCACAAACAAGAGTCATCCTGAATGGCAAGATGAGTGAAGTGTTCCACGTTAAAAGAGGGGTGAGACAGGGAGACCCTCTATCATGTCTGCTCTTCAACGTTGCAATTAAATCACTGGCTCAAATGCTGAAAGATTCAAACCTATTAGGTCTCACTTTAGGAGAGGGTATAGAGAGACTAATAACGACACTTTTTGCTGACGATACAACAGTATATCTGTCCAAGAGAGACAAGTTTAAGGACCTGGAGAAAATCCTGAAAGACTGGTGCCAGGCACCGGGAGCAAGATTTAACATCCCCAAGACCATTGTGATCCCTATAGGATTGGTGACCTTCTGAAACAATGTTATCAAAACAAGAAAGGTTACCCCACATAGCCTCTCCTATACCAGAGAACATTAAGATTGCAAAAGATGGAAAAGCAACACACTTTTTGGGTGCATTTGTTGGAAACAAGATTGACAACGTCAGCGTGTAGTCCCCTACTATCAAAGCAGTTACAAAAGACCTCAAGTGATGGAACAGGGGCAACCCAACAATAGAAGGAAGGAGACTGATAATAGGAATGGTCATAGGGGGTAGGACCCAATATTGAGCTAGAGTCCAGGGCATGCCAAAGCAAGTCAAAGATCTTCTGAAAAAAATCATATGGAATTTTTTCTGAAACTCTGAGTCAAGGCCAACAATAGGCCTCAACACCTTAAAACATCCTCAAGGAGAGGGTGGAAAGAAACTGCTAGATATCAAAGTAAGGAATGAGGCAATAGAAATCATGAAAGCAAAGAGATACGTAAACTTAGGGTCAGAACACTCCAGATGGGCACATGTGGTCGACAATATCATTGTGCTAAAACTATTAAAAAAACTTAGAGGCGATGAGGGAATACTGATAAACCTCTTCCTCCAGAACATATCAGTAGATACAAGGATGAGGGAGGACTGCCTACCCACATTGATATGCAACATGCTAAAGATAGCTAGGAAGTACCAAATAGGCTTTTTTTTTTTTTTTTTTTTTTTATCCATTAACATGCCTGGAGCACTTGGTGCTCATGTTGCATAGTACATCTGACAGGTATCTACCCTATGAAGGCAACTGAAGTCTACACCCCCCTGCTATGCAGAGAATGAGTGAGCCAATGTTTCCAAACATTGTTTTAGACAGTTTCTTCCTGATAAACCCTGAGTAAGTGTTATTCTGCTGATGACTACTGGTGAAGGTGCTACAAATGCTCAATGTGAGCAGGTGGTAAGGACAAGCAAGCTAGGCTACAGTCTCTACCAGAGCTAGATAGGATAGTTAGTAGGAAATAATGCCAAGTGCCGTTATTAGTGATAGTAATTAATGTAAGTGGGAAATGTTTTTGTGTGTTTCTATTTTTGGGTTTTTGAATAAGCCACATTTGCCAAGTCCTTCACAAACTCCAACCAACCTCCAATGTCACAACTCTACAAATCTGTTCAACAACCTTGCCCAGACTGACACTGGTGTCACAGCCAG
>JAGGAT010000307.1:0-39671 GCA_017657195.1 Termitomyces sp. T70a
GGGCAAGCAAGCTGATTGCCACGGCACGGTATCCCCTGTGAGCGGATCACTTAGGCCTAGGAGCTCTAGCTAGACTTTAGGGTTAATAGTATTTATACTTTTTGCACCCATTTGAGTGAGCAAGATGCAAACTTGAATAAAAACAATTAAAATAAAAACTATTCATTGCATTTTGAAGTGAGAGATTTAGTGTAACTAAAGTCCCACGAAACTAGTGAATAGGAGCTTTGGTACAACTACAGTCAAACCTCAGTGTAACTAGGTTGACTTGTGACTAACAGAGACTCCATTTCGCATCAGTACTTTCAGAGGTTTTGTGATCATGGCCACCACCAGAGTTGGTAAAATGTTGATTCAATTGATTTCCTATATTTTTAACTCCACGTTGTTCCTCCTCAGTTCTGTTTGCCATTATTTTGGACTGCTTCCATTGTCTATCAAGTAGATCTGCCTTGTTCTGCCAATCTTGTAAGCTAACGGGTAGAGGATTGCATTGGTAAATTTTGGATAGTAAGTTTTTTTTGAGTCCAAGCTTGTACCGGTCTAAAAGAGCTGCCTCGTTCCAAAGTGTGTCATTTTTTAGGTTATTGAATTCAATGTTATACTTGTCAGCTGGTTTACCCCCCATTAACAGGCCACGAATTTTTGCAGCAGCAGTTTCTTGGGGCGTGCAATCACTAAAATGATCTTTGAACATGAGTTGGAATCGGGACCAGGTAGTGAGTGCCCCTTCTTTTCCATCTTGAATGAGTTCTAATTGATTCTCCTCCCATTTGCTTGCTTTGTCCCCTTTCATCAGAGCTAGACAGTGTTAGAGAGTGAATCCTATATGACATGGTTATATGTAAGTCCTCAGTCTTTGCTCAATTGACTGTATTGATTTCCTACCTATACGACATGGTTATATGTAAGTCTGTATTGTATGGTAAGTATTCGTCTAGTCATCTAGTCTGTATTGTAACTCACTCTCAGTCTTTGCTCAATTGACTGAGGGTGCTGGTAACATGGTGTGGTGTATATATATCTATTTTGTCCATTGTTCTTTCAGACAAAGAGAGTGCATTGGCCAGTGCAACCCTGAATGCTTTGTATTTCCTGGTCTGGTCCAATGCTCGTGGTGAACTTGAATGCCGGATCGCAACAGACAGGTTGTGATTTTGACCCTGTCTCTAGTAACTTCTGCTTGAGCAAAATATTGATTGCAAGTTTTCAAAAAATATGCTGCTTTGTCTTTCGCACCCTTGTATTCATTGGAAAGTGGGATAGATTTGGGATTGACAGTGACATTAATGTGGGGTTGGGGTAACTGGCTGATAGCAGTGGTAATGTTTGCTGACAAGGCAGCGGACTGGGCTGTTGCTGCAGCTAATTGGCCAATGGATTGGGTAGTGTTATTGAGTTTATTTGCGGTGGCTCCCCATGCAGAGATAAGACTGTGGATGGCTTCCAAGATAGAGTTAATCCCACCTTGTAAAACATTGAAGGTCTGACCTTCATCAGTGGGGATAGGACTTGACATTATAACGGTGTGGTGTAGAATAATTTATATGTTTTTGGAAAGGTAGGGTAGGATTATGCTGTTACATGTGTGCAAGTGAGTGCTCAGTCTAACCTGCTGGTTAGATGCCATTGAACAGCACGTGAAGAAAGCAAGTCAAAATTTACCTTGGCCACAAGTTGACGCACATTCACGTCAATAAACCAGAGAGCAACTGTGAAATACCCAGGCTCAGCGGAGTGTCTACCGCCTGTTGAACTGGTGTAGGGAAGGCTGGTCCACTAAAGGACACAAGCCCAACCGTTCAACTCTGGAGGATACCTCGAAGCAAGTCAAAATATACCTTGGCCACAAGTTGACGCACATTCACGTCAATAAACCAGAGAGCAACTGTGAAATACCCAGGCTCAGCAGAGTGTCTACCGCCTGTTGAACTGGTGTAGGGAAGGCTGGTCCACTAAAGGACACAAGCCCAACCGTTCAACTCTGGAGGATACCTCGAAGCGACCCTTTTGTACGTACTGACTAGGGTTCCTGACGACTACTTCTATGCTATGGTTAGTGCGTAGAGGATGTAAAAGAATAAAAAAATAGAAATACTTTGCACCTTTGGCGTTGTTAACGCAGAGGGCGAGATAAAAGATGAGAGAGAGAGTTGATCGGGGGGGTTGTCGAGTATGACGGGGTAAACAGCGAGGACGACGCTTGCTACAATGAGCTAGGGACCTTGGCTGAGTAGATTAACTTTGTTGTAATGTCAGGAGTTGACTTATTAAATAAATTAGAAAAACCAACAACAACAAAGTTAAGTCTTTCTACCGAATACATCGAGCCTTATATACGTAGAGTAGGTAGTCATATGTTAAACTATAAAGGAGTTATAAAGGAGTTTATGACGCATTGACGGGAATTAGGGAGAGAAAAGGAGAGTGTAAGTTAAACGAAGTGTAAAGGAGTACGTGCAGTCCGGACAAGTCCAAATAGGGTCGATTCATGACAAGGCGACGGATAAATAACGAGCCGATGGTACGCTTGGTTACAGGCCCATACCTACTAGTTCACGTAAATGGGCGCATTTTTAACACCAGGAATATAGGATGATATTAACAGAAGTTATATTCTGTAGTACATGCTTCCATGATAATGTCAGCCCATAGAAAGAAATTATTGCCATCAGTTCCCTGGTCTCATACAGTCATCCATTGACAATTTACAAGTCCCCACGCTCTACTTGAACTTCATCCAATTATGATTCAGGACCCTTCTATTTTGACTTGCTTCGGTCAACCTTGAACATAATTATAATTATAATACTACAGTTGACTTCGACAAAGGTCTGGCTGTCTCAATTTTTTCAATTTTATAATTGATTCCTATAGGACACCTGCCCTGGTGAAATGCGCCAGTGTGGCTGATACGTAAGTCAATGAAATACATGAAGAACAAGTACAATACTGATGGCCAAGCTTTCCTCTGCTATATTTTACTGGAACACGAAGTTGGTGGTACGATTAACTGAAGGAAAAGATGACACCCACCACAATTCCTAAGAATTTTGTAATCTTTCGAGACAGAGGAATATTAAGCTCCTTGATTTGCTTTAGAGTCTGCCGAATCTTCTCCTCGTTTTCAACCGCCTTCTCATGCATAGACGGATCTCCTTCAGGACTGCCTCGCATTTTAGTCGACATGGCCTTTTGCATTTTCAAGAGTTCCTGAAGTGTATATCGCAAAGTACGTCCTGCTTCTGTCTCGGCAAGGAGATCACCAATCTGCACCAATTCTGTCTGTATTTGCACTGCATCAATAGGTTGTTTCGCGAGAATATAGTTGACGATACGCCGT
This sequence comes from Termitomyces sp. T70a, assembly GCA_017657195.1. NCBI lineage: Eukaryota > Fungi > Basidiomycota > Agaricomycetes > Agaricales > Lyophyllaceae > Termitomyces > Termitomyces sp. T70a. The sequence continues at coordinate 3,344 of JAGGAT010000307.1, forward strand.
GCCGAGCGCTGTGTACCATCGAAACGATGAATGCGGGACCCCATGTCTACCATGTGTCTCCAATGCTCCCCCTTCAGCTGTGACTCGCGAAGTCTTCCAATACCCTCGCTGGAAAGTTCATCCCATTTAGTCGTAATTAGTATGACGTTCTTGATCGCTTCTGGTCCACATAGCCTTGTGAACATATCAAGATTCTTCCGCGATGTTCCAAGCATGCGCGGCTGGGTGATTTCGTGAAGGTAGATTATTCCCGCAAGCCTCATCTTGGCATCGTAACTGAATGGAGAGAGAGTCTGTCATCACGGAAACGACAGTTCCTATCAAAAAAGCTTACGATCGAGCCAGCCACACGGCGATGCGACGCAGGATTTCCCGATCATCGATGTCAGAATCGTCAAATCCGGGAGTATCAATGATAACTATACGACGATTTGGATAATCGGGATGAATCAGGGTAAAGTGTTGGATGTACGCGGTATGAGATTGGAGTTCGTGGCCAACAGACGCGACTTCTTGGCCAATCAGAATGTTGATGAACTGGGGTGCAGTAAGTCAGAGTCGGAAACAATCACAGGGCTGGATCCCTTACCGTGCTTTTCCCTGAACCGGAAGGCCCCATAATTCTTGTCGTTGACCATTAGAGTTTTGTTACTGACAATAAATGGAGGATAACAGCTTACGGAACAACCATGTCTGTCTCTCTGGGGTCACTCAGGAACACGTCGTCTGCCTTGATCTCTCTCTTCCACGCAGCGCCTTTCCTACCTTTTGTTTTCCCCAAAGTGCGAAACATTCCGAAGCAAGACTAGATGACGTTTGACCCTGTCGACAACGGCCAAGTACGATGGATGATTGGATTTCTCTCACTCAGAGGTGACGGTCTTGTGGCTTTCGTCAACGATGATCCACGATTTATCTGTGCAGGTTGTGGGTAGAATCACCAAACGCATTGAAGCCACGTGTGGGTACATGAGGTTGTACTTTCATTAGTCTTGGTCCTCAGCCATAAACACGCATGTGTTAGCCTGTAAAAGCACTCAGTTTCGTAATCACGCACAAAACACACGCCTTGCAACTCACCAGACAAGGTGAATATTGCATACCAAATAGTGAGATGCGGAGTCATTCCATGCCATCAGGCATCAAATCAACCTCGTTATGTGGTACTGTATTAATCGAGCTTTAAAGAATCCCAGGATATGACAAGCTTCAGAACGACGAATCAAGGTCCGTAACCACTAATGTTGTACATTGCCCAAGAACAAGCAACTGATAAGTAAAAGAACATTTCAACTGATGATGTCAAGAGATAGTAGGGCCGGCACGTCTAACTGTAGACTATAACTGATCTCTATTTCTTCGGTGCTTTGCCTCCGGCGGGCACTTTCGAGTTCGCGGGGACACCGGTTGTCGGTTTAGAAGCACCTCCTCCCGAGGTCTTATTGGTATTTGGAGCCGTAGTCTGAGTTCGAGCAGAGGTCGGAGCCTTTCCAGTGCCGGCTTTGGCCTGCAAGAGTTCTAGATACAGGTATCATCGAGTGAAAGACGCGGGATCTTACACCAGTCTGAACTTTGGGCGAAGCGGTGGGGTTCTTTCCTGCCATTATGTACTAAAACGAGATGTTTCAGGCCAGCGAAACCCTATCGCAAGATGTCTCGACATACCTTTGGTCCGCGTCAAGAGCTGCGAGGTGACGATTGGAGTACGAAAGACGAAGAGTAACTTGATGAACAGGGCATCGACTCAAGACGCTTTATAATGCCCTCTAAGAGCGAGTCAGATGACGAAAGACGGCGATGGAACAGTGGCGTGAATTGTGCTACTTGCGAGCCCATGGCGATACATCCGCAATGCCAGCGAGCCTTCAGATACGTTCGAGGGGCCATAGACGCTAGTAGAACTGTCAATCCCATCGATCCGTAAGCTATCGCACACCTGATCAGGCGGGGCCCCTCGAAGAAGACAAGATCTGAGACGGATTAGGCAGCTACCGTGATAAAGCTCGTTATATAGAGCCAATGGGAGTTGAGCGCATTTGGCGAACTTCGAGAAGTGGGTGGCCAGGGACGACGTGTGAGGCCGAGGTAACACCTACAAAGACTGCGGAAGGCTCATACGAGGGTTTGATTAAAAGCGGTTCGAGAGCAGTGCGTTATCTTGGAGTCACGACTTTGCTGAGCAACAAGATTTGTATTTTCTTCGTCGGGTCTGGTATGTAAATACAAGTCTTGGTATCGAGCCAAGGTGAGCGGGTACGGATGGACCCGGTCGTCTATAGTTCTAGTAATGTGGAATCCTCTATCTTGTGGAATACAATATGTCTATATATATCTTCAACAAATGTCAGAACGATCGCTTAACAGACGCGCAAATCACGACACACATTATGTTATGACGAGTATCATCAAGGATGAATTCTTCGCCTATGGCGCACAGACGAATGGCGGCGAAGGACCGACGCGGCAGGCGTTCCACGGAGTACAACATCGTCTGGAAGGGCGACATCATATGAGGGAACAAAGGACCGCCTAAACGGCCACATCCAACTACGAGACGTCTGCGCTGTCCCGGAAATCTCTTGTGAATGGAGATCGGGAGATGATGCAGAAGCAGATGCGCAATTAGTGCTGATCGACAGCACAACTGCGGTGGCTAGATAATGTGAGGGATTAAAGCGCATTGTGTGATTTAAAGATCGTATGTCTAATTATGAGGTTAGTTAGAAAAGACTTGTGATCACGAGTGTAAAAGTAACATACTCCAAGTGGACAGGTTTTTTCGCTGTAGTGGAGGCGCCGGCGTTGCTCCTCGGTTCTGATCAAATCACGTAGGGGAAGTAACCGACATTTTGTTGTACATGACGGCCTTTATATATACAGGACCCAGGAGCACGAGGCCGGATTGCCTCATTCTGGGGTTCGTTTTAAAACAACGTGGATCAAAAAGAACAAACGAAGTAAGCGCTGCCGCTTAGTCATTCATCGTACAAAGGACCTCAAACCACCACTTCATTTACGACTAAATGACCAAACATAGCAAGAATAATACCGCTTCGTCCATCTTCAGCTATGCCGAGTACAAAAAACTAGAATACGGAACCAAACGAGTATGTTTTACTGCATTAGTCACACAAAACGGACACACTGACCCCGGCCAGCAACGTTTAGGAAATGAATCGATGCGGCGCTTTGACGCGTGTGCATTGTGCTTGAACCGTGCTCGGGAACCTGTTGCATGCGGAGAGGGACACCTTTTTTGCAAGGAGTGTGTGTACACTGATCTCTGTGAGTTGTTACTCCGGATGTTGGTTGTTCGACGTTGAACTTGTCAGTGACCCAGAGAAAGGACATTCAAACGCAGAAGAAAAAGCTACAGGCTCTTACTCAGGAGGCGGAGGAGGAGAAGGCCAGGGCGAAGGAAGCCGCCAGGGAGCGTGTGTTGAGGGATTTCGAGAAGGGTCAGATGGGCCTGTCTGCTTTTCCATCAGCCACAGGGACGAAATCCGGAGAGGCCGCTGATGAACGTGAGTGCATTGTGTATGTCTCAATGAATTGAGCATTAATTAAACTCTCACAAGCGAGAGGGACGAAGCGCAAGTTTGCCTTCGACTCTTCGACTGTCGAAAATCTCGCGCGAGAAGCTGAAGAAGCTGCTCTTCGTGAAATCGAGCGAGAACAAGCAGAATCATTGAAAAACAAGCTTCCTGACTTCTGGCTGCCCTCACTGACCCCGACGTATACCTCAACTGGACCTCCGACATCTCTCAAAGAGGTTAAATTGCAGACTACTTGTAGGGGAGGCAATCCTTCCCATCCTATCGCGTGAGCACAGGCCTTATGTTCATTTGGGCATGTGAATGACGCTTCTTTGCTAGTCTCAAGCACCTTATACCAGTTAACTTCACGTATCATGATCCGAATTCTGGTCCCTTGCACTCAGCAGCACCTGCAGAATCCGAAGAGAAGACCAGGAAAGAAGATGCAGAGCCCATGTGCCCGTCGTGTAAGAAACGTCTGTCGAACAGCATTCTTATCTTTGGTGCGCTCCGATGACCTTTAATGTTCGGACCTTATTTTATATTGACCATTACAACAGTCATGAAACCATGTGCACATGTGACATGCAAGACTTGCACGGATTCCCTCGTCCGCCCTGCCAAGCAGTGTATCGTCTGCGACAAAGAATTGAAAGACAAAGATATTGTGGAGTTGAAGCGAGAAGGTAGAGTCATATGACCTTTACAATCAGCGCCTCTGACCGAATGCTTGTGTATAGGAACAGGATTTGCGGGAGGTGGATTGGCGGAAACGTCAAAGGCGGGCACAGCTTTTCAAGGCTGAACCTTGTGTGCTGGTATTCCTTCTTCCAGCTGACTGGGTAGTTTAGTATAGCGCGTGTTTGGCCAGCTACTTCCTGATCAATGGAAGGTATACTAAGGATGTGCGCAGCTGAAGGAAGAGAGCCGAAGATGCCCAATTACGGAAATTCAGGCGATAAGGTATGATCTTATCAGATAGCTGTGATGGTTGATCACCACGTGTCTGAATCGTGGGTCCCACAATAGCCCACGATCTCATATCGCTGAGTCGTCCGGCATGGAGGACAGTATCAGCACAAGCGCGTCCACATTGCGCTCATTCACTCAGGCGTTCCCGATGAACAATGATCCCAGTCCTTCAGAACCGTCTTCACCGCGCTCGAGCCACCTCCCGTCGAGCCCGAGCTCAGATTCTGTCTCTTCTTTGCCGTCTGTCTCATCCTCGTTCTTCTTCAGTTCGGCAGCAGCTAGTCCACCACATACACAGCCAGAGCTAGACCACATTGCCAAGGACTCTACTCATGGACTCGTGATTCCATCATTAACGCTTCCTCCGGCATTGCGGAAGCCAACTCCATATGGCCAGACACTGGGCGACTTGAGACTCTTAGTCCTTGGCAAGAAAGACGTCGGAAAGAGTTTCATAAGCCAACTGCTTCTGGAAGAGAACGAGGAAGTGGTGGAAGTCGGCGCCTGGGAGGACTCGGAGGATGGGAGGATTATACGCGCTTCTACTGATTGGGTAGAGCATCGAGATGCTCATGGGCTGGAAACATTTGAGCCTACTCGCAATGTGGAAATCGTCGAATTGTCGGGTTACGATTCTACCTCCAATGTACGCCGCTAGATATCCTATTCCGTGGAGCATTGACGTATTTGAATTCGATAGCCCGAAGATTTGATTCGCTCACTGAAATCTATTATACACTCACCTTTTTATACTGTATCTAACGTTCTGGATCCCGCCCATCGCCCATCATCTGTCTTAGCAGGCCTTGTATCATCTCCATTCACGCCACTGTATACTGCTCTCATATTTCTATCACCTTCTTGTAAGTCTCAGTTTGTCTGATCGGGGAAGCTAAATTAATATATCTATAGTACCCGGTATATTGGACCATCTAATCATTGATGCCCTCGGTCAACAGATACCCATTATTGTACTTCCTCGTCTTTCTGATGCCATTAAGAACACTAGGGTCTCTTCGTTCCGCCCCTCCTCTATCGTAGCTTTACGTGCAGGCCTATTCCACTCACCCGAAACCATCTCAGTCCTTCGAAGCGAAGCCACTGACCGCTTTCTTCGCTGGCGCGAGGTTGAGAGGAGCGTTGATGACATCCACATGTCGCAGCGGAACGACACCTCATACCACCGAGACCCGGATGGAATGCCCTGGTCTAAAGCAAAGTGGGAAGCCGAGTGGCTTCCGAGCCTGTCCCAGGACGTTGCCAAGCGCCTGCGAGAGGGGACAGTCACAGAGCGCGGCATACGACGCCGATTGAAGCATAACGATCATGTACGATTCGATGATTCTCCACACCTATGTATGAACAATACACGTTACGACCCTTTGTACTTTCCTTCACTCGTCATGTTTTCGGTTTCCCTACTTGGGCCGCTACGAACACGTATTCGGCGCACTCTAGCACGAATCACCGAGATCGCAAGCGATACACATATACATGTTGCGGTCCTTAGTGGATTTTGTGTCGGGGTAGGAGTAGGGCTGTTTTTGAAGTCTAGGAGTGTATAAATAGCGCGGAATTTTGGGACCATTCGACACGACAACTCTACTGTATTATAGCCACACTTGGTAGGTTTCAGCGAAAGATAACACGTTCTGATTCCAATGCGTGTCTCCCTCGAGGCATGACAGTCTTAGACTATTACTTCTGTGACGGTCAGTGAAAATGCGCTTATAAGGCCCACATGCCCCCTGCGTGTTAGAAGCATTTCAATAGCATGGCCATCGTGAAGCTTTACCCTCATTTCAGTGCTGCCCTTTCTTAATAGGTCTTTTCTACCATCACATTGAGCCACATCCATATTACGGACTTGCCATGAGAAAACCAGGCAAAAGAACGAGTCAGTGGGAGAAGGAGCAAAAGGCGGACGATATCTTTGTCGATAATCCTCAAGAAGGCGATCTCGTCATTCCGTGCGCATGCGTCGCCATTTATAAACCCTGAATAAATACTCAAGTTGAATAGAATAATGGGTCCGTCGGGCGCTGGAAAAAGCACAGTATGTCCTGGCTATTTCGTTAACAACGCGACTGACAAGTCGTTCATATAGTTCATAAATACACTCCTTGGTGAAGAGAAAGCGTCCGTCGGGCACGATCTTAAATCACATACTGCTCAAATTCATCATTACTTTTTTCCTGATGCTCATCGACGAATCGTCTTGGTTGATACCCCAGGTTTTGACGACACGAACACCGACGACCGCGAGATTCTCAGACGTATTGCAGTCTGGCTTGCCCGATCGTAAGTAGAATTCCAAATTCGAAGCACACTTCGTGCGTTCTGTAGTCCACAATCCACCAAGAACTCACATACACCCAATCCTGTAGATATAATGCCGAGATGAAACTTGCGGGGGTCATTTACCTGCACGAAATAACACAGACGCGCATGCTTGGGACTGCACGGAAAAACCTCGACTTGTTCTACAAACTATGCGGACAGGACGCGGCGCGGAACATCGTCCTCACCACGACCAAGTGGGACGAAGTCGTAGGCGAAGTCGGTGTACGTCGGGAGACCCAATTGCGCGAAGAACACTGGAAGGACATCATAGCGCGCGGATCAAGCATGGCGCGCTTCGAGCGCACGCGTGTCTCGGCACAGGCGATCATCAAAGGTATACTCGCGAGGGAAGCGATCAATGCCGTGCAGATCCAGTCGGAGCTGGTGGATATCGACAAGCTCCTCGCGGAGACTGCGGCGGGACAGACGTTGCGGTATTCCCTGAAGGACCTGCTGGAGGTGCAGAAGAAGATGGCGGCGCAGTTGAAAGTCCGGGGAGAAGAGGAAGTGCGCGATCAGATTATCGAAAATGATAATAGGATACGCGCGCTCCTTGCTCAGATCAAGGCATTGGATATCCCACTTCCTAGAAGATTCATGCGGTGGCTAGGGTTCGTGAAGACGTAGTAGTTATGGATCCTGATTATTCAGTTGTGGCGTTGTAACCAACGGTGGGAAATCGGAAATATGGGGAGCTAAGTGAGCATAGTTGTAGTGATTTTTAGTGATTTAGGTCGTTAGGATAGAAACTTGATTTTTCAATGTGGAACTGGAGTGCTAGTACGGTTTATGCATACATCATGGACAAGCGTTGTGTTATCTTCGAATGCCATCCATTTTCCAAGTTATTTATCGGTGTCAGGACTCCAGTCAAGATAAATTTTCCAAGATAAGACAAGAGAAGAATAAACTGGGATTTTTGTTGGAGGGTTCAGGCAAGATATAAAATTAAGACTGTGTTGACACCTCTAGGCAGACGAATACATGAAGTTCATATAGCTATTCTAGGAGAAAGGAGTAAGAAATAAGGAGTATTCTAAGAAATACTATTTCCCGCCTAACGACGAAACGTGGAAGGAATGAATGAATGAATTTTGTTTTTGCCGCCGGCAAGCCGCTGTGCAGGGCTAAGAGGCGGGGGGGTAGAGGGTGTAGCTCTACTCCAGGTATGGTAGTCGGTAAACTACTCTGTATGGACGTCTTATGTAGTGTTTTACGGTAGAACTCTCTTCGTATTGTGAAACGTGAGAGGAGAACGATTGAAAAATCAGAATGAACGAGGTGGTTTAATGTGCGGAATTCAGATAGGCTTGGTGTGACAATTGGTCACATGGACGTCCAAAAGCCCTCGTCACGGATTTAACGCTCTTTCACCACTGAATTTCACTTCATTTTACCAGGGTTCCAACCGTTCCAAACCTATGGCATTGAACAACGGTTCCTATCAAGTTCCTACAGCCTCATGGCCCCCTAGGTGTTTGCCGCATGTGTTGGGGCGCCCTGACATGCGGATTATGGTATACACCTGTTTCTCGTTGGTTCGATAGTAGAAATTTTGATCTCGATCTCTTCGATGCAAACCGTGCAAGCACACGTGGTCGATTCAAATCGTAATGCTTGCATTCGTATCACTGACGCTTTCAAAAAGCCGTGCTGGGTCAGCCCTACGTTAACGATGATTATTTGATGACCTTGTGTCGTGTTGTTTGAGAGGTAGCTAAATAATCCAGTCACTACATCAAATACGAAGGATGCCATCACAGAGAGCAACTCTAGTCCCATGAGTTCCATTTTCACAGTCGTCTATACTTCCACAGGATTAACGCAAACACTCGTCTCAGTTTACAGATTCCATGACTCTGACAATCAACCATGGATCAACCCTTGGCAGATGTTGCTGACTTTTTAGGTCAATCGATCAAAAGCAAAAAGCGAGCTTTTTTCTCGTCTGCGCGTCCCTTGGAACCAGACACCAAGGCTCTTCATAGAATAACGCCATGCCTACTATGGACGTAAAAGAAGGTCGAAATGAAAATGAATCAAGTTTATGTTATCCTGTTGACGCAAAGGTCTATGAAATAGATCGACATGACACAGTCCTAACCACGATGCAAAGTCCGTACTCGTCACAGTTAACAAGTTAACAAATTATTCAGGAGTATCTCTCGATACATTCTTTCACTTCTATAAAAATGTTAGGAGAAGCTTAATGGATCGGGTTAATCATACTCACAAACTTTGATTTCAAGAAATATATGAACTTTTGTGAAAGTGGAACTTTTGCATTGAGTTGACGAAGGGTGTCGCGGATGCGTCTGTCATTCTCTACAAGTTGATTCCACAGGATATCTGTCGAGCCGCGGCGTTTCATCTCCAGTGCCATATTGTTTTGGGACACGAGTAGCTCTTGGAGTGTAGTAATCAAGCCTTGACTGTCCCCTTTCTTCGTGAGTGTCTCCCTTATGCGCTCCACATCATCTTTAATCTTCTCAGTATCGAACGTAAACGCGTCTGCAAGGCTAAGGTTGACAAGCTTCCAAGCAGCTTCGTAGGATAGATCATCTAGCCGACACATTCGCGACCCTCGGCGGATTAATTGTCCCCAATGACCCGGGCCCTGTAATTGGGCTTCCCTGTCCAGATCCGAGTCCTTAGGAGGAGTGGTCCATTTCGTCGTCACAAGCAGGACGTTCTTCGTCGCCGTAGCCCCACACAAGCTTTCAAACCGATCGAGGTTCTTCCGGGCCAGCGACAAATCCCGTGCCCGGCTGATTTCGTACAGAAAAATAACACCCGCGAGCTTCATCCCATCGCTGTACCTATGGTGACAGTCAAATCATCTTCAGTTTTCAAAGGAAATATAGGAACCTACGATTTTTTGAGCCATGCGGCGATACGCTCTAAAATTTCGTCATCAGGGGCATTTATGCTATCAAGACCGGGCGTGTCGAGAAGAACAATACGGTGTGTGGGAGCTGTCGGATGTGCGACAACGATATGTTGGATGGTCTGCGTACAGGGATCAACGCCATGGCCTACGGGAAGCTCCGCTGTACGATTGGAGAGTGTATTGATGAGCTGAAAAGTTGGTTAGCGCCGAAATTGAATGTGTTGCCAAAACCGAACCGTGCTTGTCCCACTTCCAGTGATACCCATGATGCTATCGAATCATTAGAGCGTTGGGGAAATGGAAGAAAGATAGCCCACGGAATAACAATATCGTAAGGATATGGGTCGGGCATGGCTCTGTCTTCATCCCAAACCTTCTGAGTGTCCTTGCTGGCTTTGCGCGGCTTCGTGTTCGGAGGCATGATGAAACTTGGGAGTGATGCAAGTCCAGCATATGTTTATATCGATGACACATTGATTCAATTTGAACCGACACGTTGCCAGAAAACGGACTGGCAGTGTGACAAATCTCTTACAGAACGGACAACAGATTTGGAAGCCCTCCTGATCGATGATATCAAGTGGTGTCTGTGGTACACAACATGACCTTGGTAACACCAGCAGGCCTTGCGCGGACTTGTGGAGACGTAGTAAGGATTCTGAGTGTAGAATGACACTCTCAGCCCTGGAAAACATTTCATTGTCAGATCCATGACAGGAAAGTGTTCTAATTCGGAAAGAGGCAACATGACACGAAGACGCGATAGGTACATACCCCCTCAAGGCGCACGACAGATCTAGATAACGCGAGGGAAAGACGTTTCAATCAGACTCACGTTGGTCCCACGATGCAGAAGCCAGCAGGCGCATAATCGCCAGTGTATAACCACTCATCAAAAGCTTGCAAGATGCAAGGCCGATGAAGATCAATTTTTATTCGAACTTTTTCCAAAGTTTGTCGGTCTGCCAAAGCCGATCGCGAACCGTGTCACGCACTTTTCTCGTTGCGATGATCATCCCAGTCCTTATGACTACGTCTGTGTTTTACTAAAGCACGAGTTATATGAGGCACCTGTAGTGATGGACCCGGACTTTGGTTCCTGGAGCTTCTCTGACGCAGCCCAGAATGGTTTTGCTCGACCATCTCCTGTTCACATCGCCGTCAAAAGCCTCATGTTCGCTAGCCAGAGCTCGTTGATGTATCAAGATACACTTGAGTCGATGTGCAAATAGGTTTTTCTTTTCGAAGTGTTTACTCCCATCCTTCTATTTATCGCTAGTATACGTTCTACATCATTGGCGGTAAACAGATTATTTTTATCGTCTGCCAGTCTCTTTTTCTGGTTCGGACAGAAAGAATCGATCGTTTGTTTTATACTAGAATTCACGAAAAGCAAAACAAACCAAGGTTATCTGCCGCCTGGAGATTAGCTTTGGATCTTTTGAATTGTCATCATTTGTGATAATATTCATAGCATCTAACAAGATCCTAGAAAGATTCTTGAAATTCTTAGCCCGCCAGCCATGGCCAGCGAGATTTTCAATGTTTCACAGAAGCATCTGTCTCCCTTGGATGGCGGAAAATTGTGAATGATGCGGGCTGATATCTGGCATGGTCACTGAATCCTATATCCATGAGTCTAACCATGTGGTGTTGTCGTAAGTTCCTCAGTCCCGACTTGTGTTATGTTTCAGCCTCATCGTTGTCCAGCGAAAAGTGTGAATTGAGATGGTAAGCCCAAATATTTACCGTATGGCTATCGACAGTATTGAATCAATTGGAAAGGCGGACAGTGTATCGACATTCTGTATTAATTGAGGACAACAAGCCACTTTCCCCAAGTGGGGTCACACTCAGACCGATCACTGCAGACTTGACTATCTCAAATGAAGCATTAATTCATCAAAAAATGATGTCGAGGACCTTTCTCTCTGGAGTTATGGGGACTGACGACTGATAAAAATAGGTTGAAGCACAGTGGGTTTCGCCATCAAAAGCATTTCTTTTGGTTAGCACTCGATCTTCCTCCTCTATTTTTTGTCCACCAAGTGCCAGCAGACTCACATTGTAGTGGTCGATGATCAGAGATTGATCATCATGAATAAAGACACCATATCATGCTGTCTTTCACCTCTCGATTGTGAACACTCCTATTCTACAGCGACCCTGATAGTTGCTCTAAGCCTAATCATTATCCTTACAGATCGTTAATTGTACCGCACCAACCCAATGTTACGTAGATATGTGCTCTGCCTTCCAGAATCAGAGACTTCCAACCTCGGACCGATTCCTGGAACCTCGGATTATACATGTGGTATACACCTGGAGGTCAGGGATACGGCCTTCAAATACCTCGTGTAGATGGGCTGGAGCTCTTAGCTTGATGAGGACCAATCACAGATTACAGGTGGATTATAACCCTCAAGGTTCCCCTCGACCAGGACTTGAGCCCAAAGCTTCAATCGTTCGACCTGCACACTGAATCTTGCCCCCGTCTTCATAAATCTTCGCAATCGAAAGTTTTCCACCTCGCTCTTGAAGGACCATAGATCAATATGGGCCAGAATCGAAACTGGGAGAAGGAGATCAAAACTGGCGATCACTTCATCGAGGATGGTAGAGAAGGTGATGTTGTTATCCCGTAAGTACTCTTTCTGCTTAGATCGCATATTCTCAATCGTATATCCTTTTCAGTATAATGGGTCCTACTGGAGCTGGTAAAAGCACAGTATGCACCAATAACTTGCAGCCAAAAATGAAAGCTCATCATCCATGATAGTTCATCAACACTCTTCTCGGGGGCAACTATGCGCGCGTTGGTAATGATCTTCAGTCTGAGACGCAATACATATATCATCATCAACTAGCTCCAAACCGTCGAGTTTTCATTATTGATACTCCCGGATTCGATGACACTAGCACGAAAGATCGAGAAATCCTGAGGCGTATCGCTGTTTGGATGGCGAAATCGTACGTGACGCCTGCATTACCTATGAGGTTGCATCTAACACTCAATAGATATTCAGACAAGATGAAGGTTGGAGGTATCATATACCTACAAGAGATTACCCAAGCTCGCGTCACGGGTACTGTACGAAGGAACTTTGATATGTTCGAGAAGCTGTGTGGTCCGAACGCTGCTACTCACATAATCCTTACAACGACAAAATGGAGCGATGTCAAGCCAGAAGTCGGGGCGCAGCGTGAAATACAGCTCCGTGACCAGTTCTGGAATGATATGTTGCGAGATGGCTCCAAAATGCGCCAATTTCGTGGCACGCAAGACTCAGCCAAAGAAATAGTCAAGGAAATCCTCATTCGCAGGGCTTTGGACGCCGCTCAAATCCAGGAAGAATTGGTTGAAGTCGATAAGCTTCTTTCTGAAACTGAGGCTGGCCGAACTTTACGTTATACGCTCAAGGAGGCGCTTGAGGAGCAGAGAAAAATGGCTGAACGGCTTCGTGCGGAAAGTAGCAACGGTGTTTGCGACCAGATAATTGAGAACGACAACAAAATACGTGCACTCCTAGGGCAGATCAATGCTTTAGATATTCCGCTTCGACGGAGGATCTTGCGCGTGCTTGGACTGTTGAAGGGGTAGGCCATGGGACGACAAACGTTATGGGACTTGCGATGGCCTGAGACTACCGCACCTCGTTTGTGATATTTAGCGATCTCGTTTTCCATAGGTAGCTTACAGAGTTTAAGCAAGTATTTTTGTCCGTAGCGAAATCTGGACAAGTTCACGGATGAGGAACAAAAGAATGACTAGTACTGAGCCGAGATTATTGTTGAAGATTGGATATCAAAATCTTCAATCAAGTTATTTCATTCTCCGAAAATGAAAAAAAAAAAAGCTCGGCTCGTGCTCGCCCTGTTGTGCGCAATACTGTTCTGTCAACACCCTATGGCACATGATGTTTCAACTAGAGATTTCTTTTGTCTGCTTACTGTATGTTGTCGAGCAGATTCAGGGTGTCTGGATCAATTTCACCGAGAGTCTTGGACTTGTAATGTTTGTTTACCGTGTGGTCTTGCCTGTAAATCCGACTAGATGATTGGCAGGAAGGCTAGCTATAGACATACTGAAAGAAATCTCGTAGGGTGAGTAAGAATTATGTCTAAATCATTGTTCACGTCAGATCAGTACATCGACGGGCCTAACATGAGGCCTCGAACATGTTGCCTCAAGGATTGGGATACGGACTCGAGATTCTCACTATGAACGAATTGATTTATGAAGAACTGAATAGCACGTTGATATTTTCAACTTGAATTATTTTCACAACTTGGTAGCTAGCATGAAATTAAAGCCGGATAACAAAATCACCAATGACCAACAGGTGCAATTGCATGGAACACACGAGGCAAGTGTGTTAAGCATGAGGAACACTACAACTGTGGATTTCGGTCTTTGTGTTTTTGGCTTTATTGATGACTTCGGACTGACTTGGTTCGATAGATCGATCTCTCGAATCTTCACGCCCTCAACCTCATGTTCGCCTAACCAGAGTTCGTTAATACATGCGTGATGCCTCATCTAACGTGTAAAACCCTCCCACTTCTCGCCTCCTTGCTCCTGCAGATCATCTTTTTGACAATCAGCCATGTCCTCAAAGACTGACGACGGACAAGCTCGGTCCCAGTATGTCCCTCTGTATAATTAGAAGGTAGGGTGATATCACTCATATACACTCAGGCTGTTAAGCGACTTTACGAACAAACGGCGTACAAGTGGGTGAGTTTGAGATTACCATGAGCTTCAGTTCGAACTTGTCTCATGTTTCAACGCTATCTCATATGGTAGAAACCATCAAGATTTTCGTAGGAGTCAACCTTCCAGTGGTACTCAGGTGCAACTGCGTCAAGTGCCAATCAAAACTGCCCAGCTTAAAGCGCAAGATCCGAAGGAAAGCACGGGCATGAAAGATCACTTCTCGTGCGTTCTTTTCGACCCCATCGTGTACTTCCGACCTGAGAAACTCTAGTATCCAGCCTCCTGTTATTACTCGTCCGACTTCTGCAAAGAAAGCGACTTGTACAGTTGGACATGTTAATGCTACGTGTCTCCCTACTTCGTGTGATATAAGCCAACCTTCAAAGTAAGCATTACAGTCTAAAGCATTTTCGTCTGCGACCAATTGTAAATTGTACCTAGCATTTCTCACGACCCAGCAAAAACAAATGCCATGGCCCGGAAAGCCTTTGATACAGTTTCAGGAGGTCCTCACGGTTCACTGGCTAATGATGAGAAAATTATCACGAAGCGAAGCATTGCAGGTCCTTCACAATCAAATTGGATAGACGCTACCCATCAGTTTGTTGTCACATACATATCAATGACTTCATGGCTGAAGAGCATCGCAGCTCGACAGTCTCGACTTCGACAGGCTCGGGAAAGGAGAGCATCAAAATCGGTCGCAATTCAACCCCTGAAAGCGTGAAATCAGGATCATCGTGAGTCTTCCACAGTTGGATCCTTCAGTTTCCAAGCCGATGGGTACATTTACTGCTTGGAAATATAGCAGAACTGACAGATTTGACTTGACACCTGAAAAAACGACAGAAATTGCAAAAGTGTGAGTATCTTCCTTGTTGTTGAAGTCAATGTAGGACATCGTTTAATGAGCTAGCTCGAATCTACCCACTCGGAAAGATGACGCCATCGAAGGGTCTTCTGAGTCGCCGCAAGTCCTTTCGACAGTATCTAATTTCATGATACTTGACCCCTTATCAAGCACGTCAACTTCTGAAAGTGAGCACGAAAGCAAATTGAGAAGTCAATCCTCGTACGTCGGTTAACTACAAACTGTGGATGTCTCTCACTTTTTACCCAGCAGCCGCACCTTCGCCCCGGCTGCTGGCGGTAGCCATTCAAAGCAATCAAATACTGTACTTCCCCAAACGTAGGCGCTACTCCAGTCCACAGGCACATTCAATCACATTCCTGCCAGGTCGGTCGATGCAGATAAATCGGATGAATTATCGCGGAAAAAGGGACCAATTCGGATCCCCGTGTCCTCGATGTTCAACAAACTCTTCAAGGGAAGCAGAAACTCCGCCAACGTGATGTCCAAGGTAAAAATCAACGATAACGATATCGTCATTGCGTACGTTAACTTCCGGAGTGATGTCACTGTAATTGACAGATAATCTAGTGTCATGGGGAGAGTGGGAAAAGAAGGAAAACGCTCGGTAAGATTCCTTCGGTGCTCATACGCGGACATATCATAATATATCATAATGACCCCTCAAAACATCAATAGTTCATTGATGATGTCTTTGGTGATAGCTATGACCGACATGACATCAGTTCCCCTCACACCCACTTCGTGGTCGCATCCGATCCTGATCGAAGTTATCATGGCCGTAACGTTTTCCTGGTTTATACTACTGGCGGGAAAGAACAAAAATTGAATGAAGCTATCCGGCAGGTTCTCGGGTGGCTTTATGATACGTATGCAACCTTTCAGATACATCAATTTGATGCGACAATTAGTTGATTGCAGATGTGGCGAGAAAAAAAAGTTCTCTGGCTTGGTATACCTTGAAGATGCATCCATTGGGCCACCCACGAAGTTATCACGTCACGCTCTAGATCTTCTCGATCAATGTGTAGAGCGCTCTAACATCGTTATCGCGACGACAGGATGGGACGATGACGCTGACATGGAGCCTTTAGAGAAACGACATAAGGAGCTCATTGAACAGTGGAGGGCATTCGTTGACCGTGGCGTGAGTGTCCTTCGGTTGCCGGCCCCGAACAAGACTTCGCGAGATGTCTTTCACACATCCTGGGACATCGTAAAACTTCTTTCAGCGAAGCATGACGGAAAAACAACAACTGATAAGCGCGCTGTGTGGAAGGGTAGGGAGCAAAAAGTTGAAGACAAGTTTCTAGGCGATCCCAGGGAAACCGATTTCGTCATCCCGTGAGCTCTCCCCATTCTAAGATCATGACATAAGCCGAAGTGTCCGAACAGAGTCATGGGACCTACAGGAGCAGGAAAAAGCACGGTATGAACATGAAGTTTATCAGCTGTGCAATGCTCAATGTTCGATGCGAATAGTTCATCAACTATGTCGCCGGCCAGGACGTCACGACAGTTGGACACAACCTGAAATCGGAGACGCAACAGCTACAACATGTTATATTACCCCACCCTACAGACCGCACTCGACGAATCATCCTCGTAGACACACCAGGATTTGATGATACCTATGTAGCTGATTCTGAGATACTGCGGCGCATCTCTGTTTGGTTAGCTCGGTCGTAAGTCTAGTACTTATTCTCAAGGTTATCCGATACTAAACGACGATTGATAGCTACTCTGCTAATATGGCTCTAGCAGGCGTCATCTACCTGCATGAGATTAGTCAAACTCGAATGCTTGGGACTGCACGCAAGAATCTGGACATGTTCAATAAATTGATTGGCCATGATGCCACTAAGAACGTCGTCCTAGCCACTACAAAATGGGGCGATATACCTGAAGCCGTCGGGATACGTCGCGAGGAACAGCTTAAAGACCGCCATTGGAAGGGTATGATTGATCTCGGAGCAACATTGCTTAGCTTTAGGGATTCTCGCGAATCTGGATGGGCAATCATTCAACATATTCTCGGCTCAGCTGCTACTTTGTTCCCAAATGCTGGATATGTCGACTCCGTTGCAATACAGAGCGAACTCGTGGAAGTCAGAAAGATGCTTCCTGAGACAGAAGCCGGAAAAACCTTACTTTACACACTCGAGGAACTTCTGGAGATGCAGCGTCAGTCTGCCGCACAGCTCCGCAGGGATGAAAGTAGCGATGAAGTCAAGGCGATGATGCAAGAAAATGACCAGAAAATACGCGCGACACTCCGACAGATAAATGATCTCAGCGGTAACCGTTTGCGCGCTTGGTTGAAGAGACTTTTCTAAACTGCGAGTACTCCACGACCTTCGCATCGCGTCCATGTCTCTAACCATCTACCAAATACAGTCCTTCTGGCGAAATAATATTTATGAACACTTGTCATCTGAGTAGGGAATCATTTCACGTTCTGAATAACTAGTAATGCATCATTTCTCGCCTTATATAGCGTTCGACTTGACATTCTTTATTTTCTCATCATGACCGCGTTGTAGGTATAAATATGAAGACCCGATGTAGATCCAAATGCAATATAAGCAGGCTCAATCGCATCTGAGTGTACAAAGCGCATTAATCATGAAATCCTTCAAAAACCCTTTGACTCAACACCAGTGTCCAATGTTTTGGAGATTTTTCTTTCAGGAATGTCATCAAACTTCTCAAGCAGACAGGAGTGGGGGGAAGTACAGTGAGAGAACGAGCTCTTCCCATAAAGTGGACTAAATCTATTAGCAGCCATGCTTATAAGGAAGGAAATGTAATCCACCTGGAATAACGTCGCATTCATAGCCTTTCAAGAAAACGTGAGTCAATGATAGCTCATGATCTTGTCGAACGATGCTGAGAGGCCAAAGAGAAGCACTAAAAAGCCTAAGAGAGAGGCCAACTCGCAATGAACAATATATGGTATATTCGCAGAAGGAAAGTGATAATTTAAGAGTATTGCGATAATTTTGCATCCGGATCTGATTGCCATTGTCACGGCCCGTTTACCAATGCAGTCAAGTTTTCATGACCAGTCCCTTCTTCCCAGGTCATTAGTCCTCTCTGTCAGCAAACACCCACTATGGTTTCTGAGCAAGTCGTCCTCCATGAGTTCAATCCCAAGAACATGCCTTTTAGGCGCCTCGGTCCTAGCGGCCTGCGTGTGCCTCTCTTTTCCCTCGGAGCATGTAAGATGTAGCGCTGATCTTAAGATGGATATACTAATGGACAAATCCTGTTGAAGGGTTGACGTTAGGTGATGCGCTCCATGGCGAACCTGTTAAGGTGACCACCTCATTGTTGTCTTGGGGGCTAAACATGTCTGAAATTGACACGGTTCGCCAGGAAATTATCAAGACTGCATTTGACGCTGGAATCAACATGATCGACACCGCGGAGGCATACGCTGCTGGACGATCAGAAATTGAGATGTGAGTTACGCATTATAGAATGCATTGATGTTGTTGCGCTTTCTCAATCGAGGTCCACTAGAGGCCGTGTGATCAAGGAACTTGGCTTCCGTCGCACAGATCTCATCATAACTACCAAACTATTCTGGGGTGTTCGCTCCGGCCCGAACGATAGCGGCCTGTCGCGTAAACAGTGAGCACTATACCACTGGATATATCCACTGACATTAATTCGATTGATATCCAGTATCATCGAAGGTACGAAAGAAAGCCTTCAAAGGCTCGAATTGGACTATGTGGATGTCATCTTCGCACATCGTCCTGACAACACCGTTCCCATGGAGGAAATTGTGAGGGCATTCAATTACGTCATAGACAAAGGCTGGGTCAGTATCTTTCCCTTGACCACATGATCTTTGCCTTACCAGTGCTACTAGGCATTTTACTGGGCCACGTCTGAATGGAGTGCCTTGGAAATTGAAGAGGCATATCGTAAGTAGTGGCAGAATCTGTCCACAGCTACAATGTTAATTTGCGTAGATGTTGCTCAGAAGCTGAATTTGACTCCTCCCATTGCTGAGCAATGTCAACATAAGTTCGTCTTCTCTATTCTATGATGTTAACTTGTCTCAGCCTCTATTAACAGTATGTTTCGCCGCGAGCGTCCCGAGAAGGAATACGAGTAAGATAGATGTCCAATGTTTATGATGTAGCTATGCTCACTCAATATTTCAGTCCCCTTTACAGAAAGTATGGCCTCGGAACAACGACTTTCTCTTCTCTTGCTGCTGGATTACTCACGGGAAAGGTAGATCGTACCCGCATCTTGTTGGGGAACGCTTTCTACTAATGAGATTGTGCGCAGTACAACGACGGCATCCCTGAGGATTCGCGCTATTCCACAGTGGAGATGTTCCGGAAGAGAGCGTCTTTGCTTCAGGAGGAAGAAGGTAAGGAGAAGATCCGCAAGGTCCGAGAGCTCACCAAGCTCGCTGCCGAGGGTAAGTTCACAATGTTGCTTACTCTGCTTTCCTGTCCGTTGGAAATGTATTTAGCCATCCTTCTTAGAACTCCAGACTACTCCCGCAGCTTTAGCGCTTGCATGGGTCGCTAAGAACCCGAATACTTCCACAGTCATTCTCGGTGTATCATCTGCGGAACAGTTGAAGGAGAACCTCAAAGCCCTGGCAGTCCTCCCACGGCTTACTCCTGAAATCATGGAAAAAATCGAAGTTATTTTAAATAACAAACCTTTACCACCCGTATGTGTCCTCCGAACGAATTTCTCTCACGCGCTTACACAGTTTTCTTGAGTTGGATCACGGACGACCTCCCCTTGATACGTTTGGCCGCTGTCCTTCGTTTAGAACCAGTCAATAGTCGTAGTTCCCGAACGTAACTGAAGATGCATTTCGGTCCAAGTACAAATGATTAAAGCAATATGCAATCCTTTTGTCCCGCGTTATTAGATGGAAATGATCCGCGTACCAAACTCCGCAATAGAATGAGGAAATTTAGAACCTGGGCAGGCCATGAACATCAATGATGTTGATATTTGGAGCCGGTGTGATAACGCAATGACGTTGGATGGGTCAAAGGGGGCGTTAACGATTATCTTGGACGATAATATAACTATTATACCTGAGAGAAGTATACTGTTGACTCACAAGGTCTACTGTAATCTCTGGGAATGCTTCATCAAGGACTATAGGGAAATATACGTTGATCAGTAAAGAAGGCAAAGGAAAACCATGTAAAAAGACCGACTTTTAGCATTAGCCTCCAACTCGGAGGGAATCCCAGTCTCTTCTTCATTAAAATAGATCATCTTCACGCATGACGTCTCTTCGTTTTTGCTCACATATAAAATCATATGGAACATATGATTAATCTGTTACAATCAACCTTGTTGATAAACCCACTCAAGCGCTTGTTCAAATACGTACTTCGTCGCTTTTCACCAGGATACAAACGGGTTGGCGTTTCAAGCTCGTCATCAAGTCGATGAGTTTGGTACCCCATGTCTTGGTTAGCTTGAAAGAGTGAAGGTACGGATACTGGTCGTATGTCCAGTACACCCATCGCAAAAGGTGGATTTTGTTTTGCGTTGCGGTAAACATGACAACAATTCCGAAAAAATATGCTGAAAAGTAGCTAGGAGCTCTTCAATTTATGAAGTTTTTCAGAAATTAAAGGTATCTTACCCAGCGGTGGAAGTATTAATAGCGACGTTACCGGCAAAAACAGCGATGGATACAAAAATGGCCGCAAAAATCACTACCAGAGGAGTGTGGGAGGCCCTAGGTAAGCGCCGGCGGTTGAACTTCAGCAAGAGAAGCGTGAGCGGAAACAGTGACATGACTGTGAGCCATACGAGGGAAAACCTATTTGTAATCACAATAGGTAGGAGGGTCATGATCGAACACTGGCTTCGTACATTTGTGATATTACTTTCAAAGAGGCTCCAGCACTGGCATATAGGATGAGGCCAAACACCATGAAGGATAAAACGGAGATATATAATGACTGAGTTCTGGGCATCATGCGGAGGAAAAATCTCGGGAGCACCCTGTGGAGTGCCAACTGTTCTAAAAGTTCGCATGCGCTCAGTATCCCTTGGTGACAAGGTAAATAGCTGTGTCTAGAACCTGGATAATCAAGGAAGGGTCATACCAGTCAGAACACCGCCACATAGGACGATGAAGGCATCAAACACGATCCAAATTCGAAGCCACTTGCCCGCCGCCTTAAACGCGTCATAAGGCCACTAACGTGTGGTGTGAGAAAGACACTCGTACTATTTGAGCTAGTATGCTGAGTATATTAGATTCTTGGAGGATAGTCTTGAAAGGAACCACAGCCAGGACGAGAAGCATAATCGCACTGTTCAGGACGATAGCTGGGATATGTAGATTTCTCAGTACTAGTGGGAGGTGACCCTTTTTGATTCGTCCAATATAAGACGGAGTACCTGTTAAAGACGCGTCGGTCGAAGACATCGCAGGCTACCGCCTTTTCACTCACATTCAAAACCAGTGAGACCCAACATGCCTAGGCACACACCATTGAAAATGTCATGCGCAACAGAGCTGGAAGAAGCTCTCCCAATACTCCAGTTGTCGCGTAGCTGTTGTAAACCAGAATTTCCCAAGTGCACACAAGATGAGAGAATAAGAGCCAACATTGTTCCCATCTGTGGAGAGTTTTGACAAAGTTGGGTCATGTGAAGGGACAAGACTGACGTGGAATAATAATACAACCAGAGCTATCCTGGCACTTTCCTTTATGCCCGATAGGCTGACAACAGTCAAAACAACTAAGACCAAAATAGCGAGGACGTGTTCCGAAAGAGGCAGTTTTCCCTCCCCGGCAAGATATGACGCAGCGGTGGCGGCGGACACTACTGATGTAGAAGCAAAGTCTAGCAACAAAAGGGCAGCTCCAACTAAAGCAAAGGACTTTGAAGAGACGTTGAGACTTTGTCGTGTGATTTAGTTAGAAAGGACAAGATATGAGATAATCACGACTGACATATAGGTATAAGGAGCACCGGACAATGGAAGGGCAGACCCAAGTTCTTCCATAACGGGGCGCCATAGACATAACACAAGGGTAGCGATGAAGAGAGATATGGGGGAGCTATTCGGGATTTGCATGAAAGAGGAAGACTGATAGGAGGTATGACATACTACACAGAGGAAACTGCAACAACTGCAGGAAGAGCATAGAAAACGCTTCCTAAAACCGCGTTTCCTGCCAGAGCACTGGCAGTAAACTGGCCCAGAACATGTTGACGACGTATTTCTTGGAGGCGATTCTCTCCTGCAGTCCGGTCCTCCTCTGTGAGAGTAATACGCGTCAAGGAACCCCATCCTGCGAATTCGAAGTCATTTGGTAGGTGCAAAAATCGCGAAGGTAAGGCGGTCAATTTGCGCCCTCCGCCATCCCTGGGACGTAGCCTTTGTCTCCGAAGTATGACGTCAAACTGAGAGTCTGTGAAGGAAGGAGGGTTGGAAGATAGTGATTGACTGTGTGCTATACTCGAGAATGTATCACCACAGAGTCGGTAAATATCAAAGAGTAATCACTTACGTGCCCTTTGCGAACTAGATGGTGGCTCTATAGCTATCCATCGCGGGTCTTGCTCTCTACTCCAATCGCGCGTCAAATCGTATCCTTGTACGTGTTTCGCGCCGTCGTCGCTGACTGACTCCGTTTCTAGGGTTTTGGCTTGCTCTGACCGCGACATCGCCTGGAAACGGGCGTTACATATGGTGTATTAAAAGAAAATCTTCAAGTTACCTGTCAAATTTTGAAGGTTCACGTTGTAGCAGTTCGGTTCCCCTACGAAGGATCCACTGTGTCGTAGCAATTCTTCCAATATTAGGACTTACAACTGTTCAATCTGGAAGTCTCTAAACCGCCTCTCTTGTGACGTTACCCATGCACGCAAACGTTACGCACGTGTTCCTTTGTTTTATTGTCATTTGGAATCAATGTCCATTTGAAAAGTCTGAACAACGCGGATGTCCACGGACCAGAAGTTCTGCGCGATATGGAACCACTCGTATCAAAGAGACATCGATGCGTATAAAGGAACGATGAGTTTGCTGTTATGTTTGAGGAATGACTATATATATAGTACCTAGTAACATTATTCAGAGGAAGATGATGCATGCGCCAAAAGCAGCGATAGGCAAAGGAAACTGGACGGTCGAAGGTAGCATAAACAATGATCTTAATAGTGTAACCGATGATTCCTGTGAACTATAAAAAGCCATTTGCAAACCAATGATGTATGCGTTACATAAAAGATATCAAAGAAGACTTGAATTGGCTTCTATTGTAAGAACAATGTACCCTCACACTCGCAGAAGTGAACATACTTGTCATAGGTGCCTCATCACGGCTTACCCATGTCCAAAATCATCTTGACAAGCTGGGTTATTATCATCACTTTAACCAGGAGACGAATAGGCTAGCAGCAGATAAGACAACGTTCATTGAAACACGTATTTCGTTGCTTTCATTAGGAAACAAATCAGTATTGCGTTTCTAGGCTTGTCATTGAGCTGATGAGCTTGCTACGCCATGAAAACACGAAAGATGAGAGGCAAGACCATAGTCGTATATCCATCAAGATGCTATTTTGAAGCTAGTAGCTATACCAGGAAAATACGCTGCGAAGTATCTGTCAAGTACTCACGACCATGAAGTGACACTCTCTGCCAGTGACAACGTAGAGCTGCTTAGCGGTCGGGCGATGTTTTCCAACGGAGATAACCATTGTGATGCCAAAGAAGAGGACTGGGTGGAAGGAGCCCGTGGAAGATCACCACGGTTGGCCTTCAGTAAGAGTAGTGTCGCTACTACCACCTCGACAAAGTGCAAACCAAAAGGATTTGAAGAGATATAGATATAAAAGAAAATCGCGACAACACAAGACGGGCACACCTCTGAGAAAACCACGCTCTCAAGAGCTAGCACGTTCGTTGCATACCACGAAAACTGACGACGGAGAGGATCGAGATGACGCAAGGGGATCTTGAAGCATATTTTGTGGAGAAAGACCTGCGTCCGTGAAGCGCGAGTTGGTTCAAAAGTCCGCACATATCGAGATTGCCTGATTACAGAGATGAGATCAAGGTGGGGTCATATCCAACGGTAAAAAACGACGACCCATATAGGCACTTGTACGCCACGTGAGAATTATGTCGCTTTTTTGAACGCCCTGCGACTGAAGGGTCCTTGACTCTTAAGTGAGTATGTTAGAATAGTAGCGCCTTGAAGAACCGCGTCTAGCTGAACAGCAAGAACAAGAACCATGATACTGCCGTTGGAAATGATAGTGGGAATTTGAAAATGTCTACGCACGTGGATACATTGGCCTTTCCTGATGATTCTTATATATGACGGCGTCATAGACGATACAAGAATAAAGACATTTTGGTCACACATCAAAAACAATGCCACAGAAACCGAGTTGGAAGGCATGAACAGCTGAACTCGAATGCGCTATAACGTTTGTCCCGAAGGTTGGATCCTATCTTGCGCAGTGTACACAGAGGAAAATGTCAGGATCAGCCATCGTTGTGTCCTGCAGATGTGATATGAAACATAAATTTGTATGTTGTATGATCAAGTGGAGCGAATGAGAAGACTTACGTGAACGTCAACAAGGGGCTTTCTCTCAAGCTCAAGGGACTTACCAGAGGACAACATGGCCAAGAGAAGACCGGAACTGCTCCGAGTCAATATAACAAAGCCAGATTTACCTCTGCAACGAGGTACGAAGACAGCAGTGACAAAATATGGAATCCAGTGAGGCAAGGGAAGGTGATGGACAGAGATGCGAGAAATTCGGATGGATGCGAGCTCTGGAAGAAGATGGATCACTGCACAGTAAAGAAAACGACAATGCCAGCAGGAAGGGAATTGAACACGCTTCTGAAAACAGCGTTTCCCGCGCGATTTGCTGTGAATTTCCCAGGAATTGTGGTCTGCACCAGATTTCTGCTGAATGTCTGACCCAGGGCGTTCGCGAGAAGAGCGCAGTTTCAACGGGGTGAGCCCTTCTCTTCCACTGTACAAACCCGAGTACGCTAATACACCGCTTGTTGTGTACCCACCAGTGGCAGTGCTACTACTATGTCCGTGTCACGTGGAATTGAATCGTGTCCGACCACAACTTCTGTTTCGCGTTTCCTCCACGATGGCCTACGTCCAGGTCGAGGCCGACGACGTGAGTTTCTCCTTTGCTGACCTAACTCTGTCACTGAACGGTCTTTGTAGAGGCTTGAAGAAGGCCCTGAGGGCTTGCAATTCAAATGCAAGGCATTCTCAATGTGACTTTGTGCAACCGCTTATCGCTTTTATCTCAGCTTTCCTCGGTGCAGATGGAGGTGCTGCAGATGATAACTCGCGGTCGCAAGGGAGGTCACCGGGTCTGGGCAACGCAGACAGAGGTACGGTTTGTCACGTTTACACCATTTGAACAGCATAGGCTGACGATCGAGCAGGGTACCTTCAGGAACAACGCAAAGCCACAGGAGGTTTTTGGACAGTCGAGTACTACCAACAATATTTTGATGTGGATACACAGACAGTATGTACCCGGGCATCTCGTAGTGGATAATGTGATATTTACTCAGACCAGGTATTGAAAAGGTGTTACGCCACCCTCATCCCAACATCCACAAATTACCTCTCTACGCACCTTAATCCTGCCGATCTTTACGGGCCTTTTTGGACTCTAACAACTCTTATTTTTACTCTCTTCTTGTCATCGAGTCTTGCAGCTTCAATATCGGCATACCTTTCCGCTCCTGGGACGGAATATGACTATGATTTTACTCTACTCTCCGTTGCAGTAACGCTTGTGTACACATACGGTATCGGCCTTCCTGTGTTGCTTTGGCTTGGCTTACGGTATCTGGGCGTCGGGGAATGGAGTATAGTCGAGGCGGTTGCAGTGTGGGGTTATTCCCAATTTGTCTGGATACCTGTTTCTGTGCGTTTCCCATGGTCTCGGTCCTTGCAGTTTGGTTTAACTTATCCACAGATACTTTGTGTAATCCCTGTCCCAATCATGCGATGGGTGCTAGTTTTCCTTGCGTTCGCCTCTTCGGGCTACTTCCTCATCATGAACGTCTACCCAGTCCTTGCTTCTGTGAGCTTTTGTTCTTCTCTTTCTCTCATACAGTGTGTATATTAACAATCTGAACACTAGGCCGAAGCAAAAGCGACTCGCCTCGTCATTATCGTTATTGCAATTCTCCATGCAGCATTGGCACTAACGTTCAAAGTCCTCTTTTTCAGTTACTATGTCGTTGAGAAGATAGGCGCCGATATCCCCATCCCTGGCGCCGATGCTCCGGCAGCTAACGCGACCGCCGCACTAGCCCAAAGGGCGCTTTTTATGTTATGATCAGGCTATTGTAAATGTATCGATTGGCGAGGTAATTTTTGTGAAACAGTACGATCGGCCTTTACGCATCTATCATGTTGGTCAATGCTCTTACCACCAAAAAACGTCCTCATGTATGAAACGTAATTTGCGTTGAACCGATTCAGAGTCGAGCGCAGGCGCCAACTAGGGTTCAAAGTTTTTCCGTACTCAATTGAGGCAATTCTGTGGAAACTCATGTTGGGCATCAAAGAACGAGTTTCGTTCTACATCTATCGAAACTTTCTCGCTTGAACGATATGTCATGCATTGTCAGAACCCAACCCAAAGCGGCGGCATGTCAGCTATCATAAATCATCTGATAACCAGCTCGGTACCAGCCACGACCAATAATCAATGTGAATTCTGTGTCTTTTCTAAGACGTTTGCTTGCCTTATAGAGTCGCCGGTATAATAGTGAACACAGAGTCTTAAGAGTTAACATAGAGAAACCTGAACCTCTCTTCATTGATTCGGTGGCCATGACTCGCGACTTCTCTCTAAACATGAGGACATTTCGATCTCCCCAAGTGTGATGAAAGAATTTACACCAATGAATGACAACCGAATACCCAGTATCTACACTTGCAGTGAATGAAATCCAATACTGCAGTGACACGACGTCGATGCCACAAACTCGCACGTTCAAGGCGCAAACATCAAGTATTCAAGCGCCACTATCGATTTCCGGCCAACCATATTCACCGATATGCTGCCTTGTGGCGATAGACTGGGATTGAATAGTGCCCCAAGATGGTTCGTCGGTCCATACCTATCATAGACAGACCGGTGAGTAAATCTAGGTGATCCGAACGTTTGCGTGTGATTTCTGATTTTACCTCATAGTTCGATGCCCCAGTGCCTGGCTTGGTCAACTTGTGATTCAATCGATCAGGCTACATTGAGAATAGGGAAATTAATCAAGACTCACCTCCCAATACATCCACGGTACTCCTGTCTAGAGTTAGATAAGTAAGTTATCGGTGTAACACGAAGTGTCAGGAAGACATGCAGATATCAAAGTATTCGTGACCGTCTGTATCTGGCTCTGTTTGGTGCTTCCCAAAGCACCGAACTCTTCATATAGAAGGCGCTTCCCCGAACTAAGAGATATCCCTTTAACTGCGTCGATGTTTGTAGCTACGTAATTTGGGTCGAGGTTGTAATCATGGATTGCCACGATCTGAAGATCAGGGCAACTGCAGGGCAATCGGTCTTGACTCGAACTGATCTTAAATTTAACGAGACTTCTACCTGAAGAACTGAGATTGTGTCGACGTTGGTAAATCAGTTCCTCCCCCTGTGGAGATTTGGATCCCAGTGTTCCCAAGGACAGAGCGAATGACGTTCGCTCGGCCACACCTATATTGAAACAGTATGGAAGATTTAAAAAATGAATTGAACACGTGTCATACCACCAGTCAGGAGCTACCTGATCCATGTGGCCCATGGCTGTCGTTTATGAGAATCAAACGGTAGGTGATAATGATATCTCCTAGGCGTACCTTCATTCTGAATCTCAAAAGAGAAAATAGCATCTGATGTATAGCATGAAGTAGCGTGCTACACTCCAGGTCATGGAATGACATGCCTGACAATTTGTTCCAGGGAACACCGAACGTTGGGGACTGAAAGTTCAGAATATGTCTCAAACGATTGTCGAACTGAATGATAGGTCAACTTTCTGTTTGAAAATCAGAATCGAAAAAATACATCAGCAATCGCGTTCGCGTTAGTATAGAAGGTGGACGAATCCGGAACACCGTCCACGCATCCAGTGACCGGAAGATCATATTTCGCTACATATGCATCTGTGTCCCAGCATCCCAGGGCATACCTAAAGTGTTCCTACCAACAGTGTTCTGCAAATGGTAGGTACTCACCGGTCATGCATAGCTATGATCAACTTTATATCTGTCATTGAATTTAAGTCAAAAGCTGTAAAATGCGATAGTTTCATCAAAGAAGGTTACCGCGAGAATGAGCTTCAGAGGCCAGAACGTCAATTTGCATGAGGATTGTGTCATCATAAGACCCAACTAGATAGAAAGCTTGAGGTAAATACATGATTCCGAACAAGGAACTGACCAGCAATGGTCTCGAGGTCGTTAACGGCTTGTGCGCTAGAACCTTTCGCACCAGCTTCCACTCGTGTGATAAAGAGACGCAACACTACATCACATCTTCACGTCAACGGCGGAACTTTCAATGAAGTTATATCGGACATTTCATATCGGCACTCTGCATTGCATCGAGAACATCAGCGCGGTCAGCCGCCTGATTTTGTCAGAAAATGTCTCGGTATACTCGTTTGTAGGAAGTACCAAAAGCGTATGCAGGAAATAAGAATTAGCTCCCGCGAAATCGTTGGCTGTGACGAGGCATGCGAACAAGATAAGGACCGCAGTAACTGTCAGAAGATGATGTCTCATGGTGGTGATGGAGACTAGCAGAGAGAGGCGCGGTCCCTTAAGGATTGATCATAATTCACGAGTACACGAAGGTCATTACGAATATAGGTTCACATGCAGTGAAGTCGTCACACATCTCACGGAATTTGTGGACATCGAAAGCATTCTTGATCAGTAAGTTAAGAGGATGTCGGAACAAACAGTAATTTTCTCAGTCAGCTGTTCGACATATGGGTACAAGCAGTCATACTTTCATTATTAACGTATGCCACAAGGTAGGCGTGGAGTCAATCTCGTCGTAGCATATGTTTAGCAATGAAAAGTGTCTGTATCAATGAAGCATGAAGGGAGTCCAGGTTGTTCCCACGTCACTTGACTAATGGCACGTTCCCTCACCTTCTAACGATCATGTCGTTTCTCGTCGGTCCAATATCAGGCGCGCTAGTAGCTGGAGGGGCAAGTGTAATCTATCGTTTGTAGCTTGCGAAGTTGACGTTAGATGTCTAGGTGTACTATGGCTTTTCAAATATGATATCCACCCGGTTCGTCGCGTCGTTACTTGTCCAGCTGTAGACATTCGCTTAATGATACCACAGGACGGAACAACACCGCAGAGAGTGAGTTCATTATGCTTCTAAACAGGTGAGTTTTTCTGAGACGGTTGGCAGCTTGCACGCTCTCAGCATTCGTCTCGTGGAAACGCCTAGCCTCATTCAAGCACCACCACCGGCTGCTGCCCGCATCACGCATCACCCGTTCCAATCCTTGCTCAAAGCCAAATGGAATAAGGATGTCGAATACCTCTTTACTGGTGTTGCTAATTGGGACCGGCGAGTGCTGGAGTGGGGGAAGAAATTACTGTATGGACAGGATGGCCGAGACGCACCCTCAGATGAGCAAAAGCAGTCCTGAATCGAATTGTTGTTATCATCACTCGACGTTATAATGTATGGCGACTTGCAGGCTTTTGCCAGACTTTTGCGAAGACTTTTCTAGATCGAGCTGATCTGTGTCAGAGTGGAAGTTAGTTTCAGACTTTGGAGCCGACATCAAGTTCGACGCCGAACCATATTGTCTTCGTCAACATCAACGTTACTGTCTCCCTGCGCTTCAGTGCCCTAGCTGGACTTGTACCTCCGACATAGGACTTACATTGAAGTGTTCATTGGAAGGGGTTCTGATGAGCTTCGTGTTGAATAAGCGGGCGTTGTTTGAGTGACACTTTGTCAGGCTATCCAAACCAAATCAGAGTTATTAGCACATGTAATTTGCGTCCACCAGTCCTCAGATCTCTGTAAGGTTGATAATTAAGGATATACCTAGTGATCACACGTCGAAAGGAGAGAAAAAATTCTGCATTAAGGGGGAATCGAACCCCCGGCGGGTCGAACATATAGGCAGGTTCACCATATGGCAACGACCCAGGTTACCACTACCCATTAATGCTTGAAGACTTTTTTCCTGATCGATGTATCAATATTGCGAGGTGAAACTGTCGTTTGCCCACGGAATGCCATGAAAATCTGAATGACCATATCTAGCTATCTTGTCCGTTGCTGTGCAATTTTCTGGAGGGAGTCGACTTAAAATCTCGGACGATTTCATAACTTGAGATCCGGGTTATATTCAACGTTCGGGAAGCGAACTGGATACGTACACAATGCTACCACAAGTAAGGTATCGAATCAGAATTTCTGCGTCAACTTCGTACATGTTTCAATCCATTTTATCGTCGTGTTTGCTAGAGCTTTTGCCTTGCTATTTCGACAAATGTTCAGATTGCCTAAAGCTAATTCACTAACGACGAGTACACGTGAACTCAGCATGAAAAACAGGTTAGAAATCATCATTTGTGACGAACATAGGATTCAAGTACAAATAGAATGATCTGCAGAAATCGAGGACCCACAGCGCAAAATGGCCTTGACATTGGAAGCCAATCATAGAAGACCTTTGAGAAGAGACGTGGTTGAAAAGTGGCCGTTTGCGTTACGGGTTCTACATCTATAAAGCGCCCGTCATACAAAAGCGTTATTTCTTGATAGAATTTCAGACTTATCATATAGTGACCTAAAGAACAGGATTGTTCTACGGCACAATCAGTGAATATGTAAGGGATCTTACTCACCCTAAAGTCCGATATATAGGTGTAGACATGGACAATTGGCCATTGTTCACAGAGTAAAGGAGAAACGATGTGTGGCCAGCATAATATTTGTGCAGTGATGACACCTGCCCGCCCCTGAGACGATTACTTTCATAGACCTTACGGAGTTGATTTATATCAGAATCTGATATTAAGCACGAGTTATGTAGTCAAGGAAGGGAGGGAAGGTACGCCAGGTACAGAGGCATGTCTATATCATTTGCGAGAGGGCCTGAACAGTACATCAGGTCAGTGATTATTACTCGTTTGGTACTCGATGATACTTAACGCCAGACTAAGTATGGATGTTCAGAGTGATAACATTAAGGGTCTGCCACAACTCCAACTTGAGAAGATAGAATCATAAATTGTCCAACTTGATTTCTGGAACGGAAAGTAGCAACATCCTAAACAGCAGCTTAATCGCACGTAAGTC
This sequence comes from Termitomyces sp. T70a, assembly GCA_017657195.1. Lineage (NCBI taxonomy): Eukaryota > Fungi > Basidiomycota > Agaricomycetes > Agaricales > Lyophyllaceae > Termitomyces > Termitomyces sp. T70a. The sequence goes on from JAGGAT010000307.1 coordinate 35,054, forward strand.
GAAAGCGAAACAGGACATTTTACAGCCTCAGTGTGTGGCCATGATGAGAGAGACCAAATGACGCGTCGGCCAAACATGAAAGTACAGAATGGAGCCGGGCCGTTACCATTCCGAATTCCGGCTTGCGTCATCCACCGCTGATTCCCTGAAGTAGGAAGGACATGGAGGCTCAATGTCCTCTTTCTCGACTCTTTCTCTCACAGGAACGTCTTTAGTTGTCATTCTCGATGGTCTTAGGACCTTGCGATTTCCATTTTCCCACAACATGACATATCCATATCTCCTCAAGAGGAAATCAAAGTTCGACGTCCTCGCTTCGACCAGAGGTCTCGGGAAAGACGGTAGTGTTTGGCAATTCCCATGCAATGTCAGGAGATCCTTCATCCATGGTGCGATACTGTGCTTATCCGCCTGTCGTTTGCATCGAACCACAAGGTCCTCGATCACACATCAGACGGTGGATATAAAAACCAAGTCGCCCTTTAGGGGTCCCTCTCGAACTTGCGAATAGCGACAATGAAATCTGGTGCTACCATCTTAGTCCTTGCTTCACTCGCTGCCAGTGCCTTGGGTGTTTTTATTCCACTTACCGATGATTGCATTAAAGGAGTCACGTTTGAAGGGACTCCTAAAGGTAGAGTCGTCTCGCCAGTCTTCTGTCCTGATAGGACTGTTGAATATGCGCACGAATTGATAGGTGTCATGAAGACAATAAACGGAGTGGATACTTACGTCGCCAAAGCCGACCCTCCTGCGAACCCAAAACGGGCACTTGTATTTTTGACGGGTAAGTCAAAACCCTGGACACTTATTCAACACCTGACAGGAATACAAAGATATCTTTGGTCTACCTTTGGTTAACAGCAAGGTCCGTGAGGACATACTCCTATCACAATTTTCTTTGAATTTTCTACACCAGCTAATGGCAGACGACTTCGCCTCGAATGGCTTTGATACTTTCATTCCCGATTATTTGAACGGGGACCCGGTTCCTGCCGACGATCCAACAGTGAGCTAATGACTGTTGTTGTCCTACGGGCTATATTTAAACGTTCACACAGTTCAATATCACAGCATGGGCCGTAAACCATGGTGAGGCACAGACAATGCCAACGCTTCTGGCTGCCATCGAAGGACTCCAGAAGGAGGGGTTCGCGGAGTTCGTGGCCACAGGATACTGTTTCGGGGGTAACTTCCTTATAATCCGAATCAATTGGATTCAGTGGCTGAAAATGCATTTCAAAGGTCTGTATACTACTCGTCTCTCGCAACAAAACAGAATCAAAGTCGGAACCATGGCCCATCCATCGATGCTTACCGTTCCAGACGACTTCTTCATTTTGCGAAACGATTCTCTCGTCCCGATTCAGTTTAACACGTATGTAAATAAGTTCCCTCTCACGAGCATTCATTATTGAATTATATGGATAGGGCTGAGCTAGACACAGCATTTACCCCAGCCCTGCAAGCTGTGGCCGATGACGTCCTTGGATTCGGGAGATATCCTCCAGGCTACAATCGTACGTTCTTCGCTGGTGTAGGGCACGGATTTGCTGTGCGCGCCAATTTGGTGAGTTAGCTCTTTCATACACCCCGTGTCACGGGAAATAATGCCATGTATAGTCGGATCCCGTGGCTAAGGCAGCGAAAGAGGGAGCTTTCTTTGATGCTGTCAAGTGGTTGAGAGCACATGCCACCAACTAACAATCTGAAAACGAGGCTTTGCACATCATAGTCTAATTACACTCGTGGAATTGAGTGAACAAGTACGCATCAATGGTTGGTTTTCCAAAACATGAAACATGTAAGGTGTGTACGACGAACGGAAGGTAATCTGACACAAATATACGAGGAGAAACGGCATCCTTGGATTTCGAAGGGGTTCGAGCAAGTCGTGGGTGGAGATGAATATGAAAAAAATGCATCATTCTGGGAAAGCGCAAGAAACAAAACACAGGACAAAAGAAAACTGGGCTTGAGGATGAAGCCACTCACCGAATTGTGATGTTATTCGAACGGGTGTTGTGCCTCGAATGGCGTGGACAAAGGAGGACTGTTGGTCGACCTGGAATAAAAACCGCCTTGCATAGCTGCTTGATTTAAAACCCACTCATGCCACAGCTTTCGACCCAGCCGTCTTGCGTACTCGTTCCAAGTAGAGGACACGGAACGTCAAATCTGAGAACACCAGCCTGAATCAATGAACGGACCAATGAAAAGGTCCCGCGCCTAGTTTCCAGCGCATAGTTTCCGGCGCATAGTTTCCAGCGCAAAGGATAAACAGCACGGCGTCCTTGCGCTGCCCAAGTCTCTACACAATTATGTATCTGGAGACTATTAACATGATCCTTGCACTTTTTGAAGGTTATACATTTCCTGAGCTCATTCAATCACTGTCCAGTTCAGGCTTTTGATTTGTCTCTATTGTTATTTCGAATATAACCATGATATTGGCCAATGTTCGAACCCATGCCGGGCTCTTCAGGTAGCCTGCCCCATAAATAATGTAGGGAATGTTTGGCAGACTCAAAGTTGGTCTCGAAGGCGTGGTGGGTAGTTCAGAAATTGTACAAACTACGTCGCGCCAGTCTGATTTGTGATTTGTCGTCAGGGAATTAACAAACGGTGCTGACCACACGTGATCATCGGGACCTCATTGATTTCATTAAAACTTCGTTTCAACTTATTTTATACTCGACACGAGCACACAAGGACGGGATGGGTAGGAGCATTTTCAGGCCCCTTAGGCACAATCCCCTTTATAACTCGTTGGATAAATCCGACCCAGCTCTATGGTCACCACAAGACATTGAAGCCCTCATTATCCCTGGACCTGCTTCTTATCGTTCTCCAAGAGGACGTGTTCCAGTTTTCCCTTATCATCAACCACTCAAGGACTATATGCGTTACCTGGAGACGATGATTTGTGAGAAGTATAGCGAACGCCAGATATTCTCACAGTTATTCGACACAATCCACTATACCATGTCCATGATCGGTGCTGACAGGCAGACTCCTGTCATAAATTGCGGCTCTGACAAAATTGTGGTTAATGGACTATACTTTGGTGTTCCATTCAATCTAGGCTGCTCAGTCACTGACAATGAGTTACCTATACTTCATCTTACTAACAGCCTCTTGCGCTACGAAGAGCGTCATGAGCTGATTCCGAATTTGGAGTATATCCCGCAGGATGAAGTTTCCACGGATGCGTTTGATGTTGCTGCTCTGATAGCACAGGCTGATGATCAGAAGAGGTATTCCGATGGACCAGATGGAGTCTACAAGGTATATCAATGTCTTCTTCAAATTTGAGCACGATATTTACCCTGGTTGCTTTTTCAGACCCACGTCATGTATCCCACCGCCACCTACAGGAAATTGGTGCTATTGACTGGTTGGGTTCCGTCCACTACGGTTACCGCTCTCAAGGAAGGTCGCGAGATGCTGGAGCCTATCAAAGTTAGCCGCGAAGTCATCGACATCCCTACCAATCCTGACTGCGACTGGAAACAGATCGATCTCTTCCAGGTCCTTGCAGGCCTTATCGACGAAGTTGCTATGCTTTCGGCCGTATAGTTGCAGAGGTGTTATGATCACTCAGCTTTTCTCTTTGAAGAAGTCTCTGTTGCGTATACTGTTTTCCAAGTGATCAGTGTGTTCATGTCTGAGTGACCCGGTAATCATGTATTCACTATCCTCTACTCGACACTGGTCAATGTTTGTCCACGTAGATCCCTGTACCAGACTACTCTAGGATTCGAACGTGCGAATCCTCCACAATGCATTGAAACATTCGTCTTTCCATTTGTCAGAATGAATATATCTGGATGAACGACAGGAATACATGGAAAAGCAACAAAAAGGCGATTAGTGAAAGTAGCTTGAAACTGAGTAAAAAGTTATCCTCGTTATGGATAAAAATACATTCAAAACAAGTGAACAAAGATTCCTTGCATGCATCTACTACAAGGCCCTGCCAATGAGGTAATTGGTGCCCCAGGTCTCGATGATCCTTTGGCTGATTTCCTCAACAATACCTTGACACCAGTACTCACATGCTCCTTCTCCACCCTCTCGTCCTCATCCACATTCATCCACTGCACCACTAATGCCCACACAAACACCCACATTGGTCCCCATACCTGCTTGTATGGGCTGTTGGAAGCATGGCAGATCTGAAATCTATCTGGATCTATTTGTCTGTACACTAAATGCTTAGTAATTATAATTCCTTCCTCATGTGTTCATGAGCTATGATCTGTGTCTTCAGGACAGATTTCATAGCTTGTTGGGGACTTTGCCCCCAAACCCCCCCCTCCCCCAAACTCAGCCTTCACCCAAACCTCACTTTGTTTGGTCAGGGCTTCAAAAATGTATAGATACAGTGGCTCAAAAAACTGTCCCAATGTTTTATACTTTTTGAAAGATGACATTGGCATGAAGGATTGGAAGTATTTAAAATTTTGGTTAAATCATATAAAATACTATGGCATTGCAGCTACAAATCGCATATTGGCTTATATAATTTAAATCAAAATTGATGGAGTAATGGCCATTTTAAAATATTCACTCATTGGGACAGTTTTTTGAGCATCTTCAACTTTGCAGATTTATC
>JAGGAT010000308.1:0-39663 GCA_017657195.1 Termitomyces sp. T70a
GAATATGTCCATATTTGACTCAATGATGACAGATGACCAACAGCTGGCACTTTCAGTCACCGCTGCCACACGCCACATTACAATTTAGTGCCCACCCTTGTCAAGACTTTGATTGATGCCCTGCATGTTATGTGGTGGCACGCCCAAGCTAACCACCCGCATGACGCTCCCTGAGTATCATTTACCTTCTTTATAGTCTTATTAGCGGACCTTTTACTTACCTTTCATTAGCGGCGACTATTAGAGTTGTTGCTGACCCTTCACTAAGTCGCTGCCATTACTTACTATAAATACCTTACTATTTGTCAGTAGAGAATCATCGAATTGCACCCAGCACCTTCACGCCAAAGTCCAGATCTCTAAGAGCTCGCTCGAGGCGCTAAGCAATTAGTGACTCTGCCCTTCTCCATCTCCAACAAAGGTTCTCCGTGCGGCCTTCGTTCCACGTCTTGAATGGTACTATACAAGTACACCTTTGTCGTTAGTGCCAACGCTTGCCACCTCTTAGCGCCAACAGTAAAGATTTGAAGCTTTGTAAGCTTATCACGTATCATCTCCCATCCTTCTCAAACTCTTACCGCCTGCCGTCCACCGACGGCAACATCCTTGCCGCCTTACCTCACACTATAGGATCGAGTAACTGGGACCTGCCCAGGACTCCCTCTACACTTTGCAAGCCCAACATGAAACAAGGCTAAGTGCAGCTTACTAAGACAGCATCTAGCTAAATTTTGGGCGCATCATCAGCAATAAAGCCAATCTTCAGTTTGTTAATGTGCCTAAAATTTAGCTAATTGCTTTCCTAGCAAGTAGCACTTAGCCTTGTTCTGCATTGGGTTCACAAAGTGCAGAAGAAGTCCCAGGCAGGTCCCAATTACTCAGTTCTAAAGTGTGGTGTTGAGTGGGAAGGATGTTGCCACTAATGGTGGCAAGCAGTAAGAAGTCGGAGAATGGTAGATGGAACATAATAACCTTACAAAGCTTCTAATACTTAGCCACTGATGCTAAGCATGTATGTCAAAGGTGCAAGGGGGCAGGCATTGGTGCTGGTGACAAGAGTATATTCATATAGTACTATTAAGACATAGAGCAAAGAAGGCACTAAGAATTTAAGCATGGACAAAGTAAGGCAAGGTCGCTAATTGCTTAGCACCTTAAGTGGACTTAGAGATCTGAACTGTGGAGCAAAAGGTGCTTGGTGTGATTGGATGATTTGCTACTGACAAAAGGTAGAGTATTTATAGTAAGTAAAGGTGGCAACTCAGTGAAGGGTTGGCAATGATTCTAATAGTTGGACAAGGGCAGCACATGCAGATAGAGGGTGTGATGTGTCATGCAATGACAACACATCAAGTTTGGACCTAATCAGAGCATGCCTTGTGCAGAAGGGGGCCAGTGGGTCCATGGTACCCATGGCCTGCCATGAAGCTGGCAGCAAGGCTGGCTAGCATGTGGGTATCTTGCTGTGGCTTGTTGGTGTCATACTTGGATGCAAGGGTGTGACATGACTGGATGAGTGACTTTGTTAGTAGGAGGTGCTGGAGTCTTTCCATCTTGGCCTCATGCTAAATGGTGGATAAAAGGCTTAAAATGCATCAAACTAGACCAGGGATTTATCATCATCAAGCTTTGACATGTAGGTGTCAGGTTCCGCTGACTACAGGGGCTTCCTACTGTAAGCGGGTCCTTATTAGGCAGACTCAACATCTGAGAGAGTAGTCTCGGACAGAGAGCAGGAGTTCCGAAGGAAGTCCGGATGGGTGGGAGGTACTCCAGGGGTGTGCAGAGTACCAGGGAATGAGCAAGATGGTGTTGGAGTTCCAGACAAAGTCCAGAAACAAGGAAAGTGGTAAAGAAGGTGTGTGGAGGCAAGATAGGAAGAACTGGGAGACTGAGACAAGGTCTGGGAGACTGAGGCAAAGAGAGAGAAAGAGACTTAGAAAAACTGGGAGACTTAGAGAGAAAAGAAGATATATATTGGCAGACAAGTTAGACAGACAAGCTCGTACAAAACAGAGGTGCAACAAAGTAACAGCAAAGGTAATATCAAGACTACTCTAGCAGAGCAAGACTACTCTAGCAGATTGCTACCTATGCATTTAAATAGGGAGGTCCAGGACCGGCTTGGAGAGGTTTTAGCCTAGGGATGATGATCAGGGTCAGTGCACAGGGCTGTGTATCTGAGGTATTGAATGGTGTCGGAGATGATTGTGCGGAGTGTCTGGAGATGATCATGTAGGAAGCCAGATGATTGGTGGGTGTTTGGGTTGGTAGATTGGGTAGGCAGGTTGATTGGGGGTTTTCGGGGTGAAGGTGGGTGCTGGACTTGATGAGGGGTTGATGGGAGTTGTGCCGGGGTGCTGGGGTTGATGGGAGATGTGCTGGGGTGCCAGGCTGATGGAGGTGTGTTCCTTGGGTTGTTGGCAAGGGTCCTATTGTCCCGGGGGGGTTGGGATGGTCTGGTGGGCATCCGGGGCTTGGGACTTAGTGCAGGTCGTGACAGTAAGTGAGATGGGTGTGGTAGAATTTCAACATGCATAAACTTGGAAGCCTATATATCATACTTACCAATGAAATATACTTACAAATGAAGTTATGCTGTCCAGAGTGTATCCTAGTTATAGCTTTTTTATTGCAGAAATACTGATATTCCTGCTTATGTGCAATAAAGTCACTGTTTATTCCAATACAATCTACTCACACTTAAAAGTATGATCACTGGAAGCCTGCTTGCCAGTAGGCTCACTAAGTCAAAGTATGTGCACAAAGAACAGCAACAGCAAATCTATATCAAGGTAAAAGTGTATGAATACAAGCAAAGTGATGATAATAGTGAAAGGTAAATGGATTTGAAGTTCAATAATGCAGCTCATATGTAAGCCATGCTTACAATCACTTCAAAAAGATGGGTTGAACATGAGTAATGGATATAAAAATAGTAGCAAAAAGTTATAAGACAACACAGGATTACAATACAGGGCCACTATAAGTGGCCCTCATCACTAAAGTAATCATGTCCCTAGAACAGATATTGAGATTCTATACAGACATACAATGTAGGAGGCTCAAAACCAACCTCTTGGCATGTCAAAATGTGTAATCCTATCTTCTCCTTGAAAATCTTTTCTTTTTTCTATGAAACTTTCAGAAAGTACTCAGATTTGTAGTCACTACTGAGCCAACTCAACAGAATTTCTATATCTCAACTTTGTTTTTTTTTTTCAAGGCTAAAAGTGGATTTAAGATCCATTTGGTATATCTAATCTTATAACTAATCAATCTTATCTCAGTTCTTACATCAGGCAATGTGAAGAGGGAGTGATTGTCTGGGGTTAGTTTGTACCTGAATTTTCTCCCTTTATATATGACATATTTCTTTTACTCTTTCAATCCATTGTTCTTAGGTCACTCAAATACCTGCAGGCATGATGGAATACAACACTATTGTCTCATACTGCATTTACAGTTCTTGTTGCTATCTCATCAATTAGATTAAATTGCCACATTGTGCTTTTGCACCTCCATCTACCATCTCTATTCTATTTTATTTCACTCTAAACTTCCTCACTATGTAATTTCTAGAAATTTTGCACTAGAGCTTTGGCCCTTTTTAGGTGGTCAACTTTAGAATTTGCAGACTCAAAAGAATCATCTGATTCTTTTCCCACAACCACATGCTGACTTATCCAAATGAAAGAACCTCTAACTACTAGAAACCACTGCTATCAATTTCATCACACAATATTGACCATCAGCAGCTAATTAAGCCACAATTATATGAGCTGCACTGTATGTCTTTTGCATGCAGCTAGCATCTTATTGGGGGATTCACCTCCAAACCCTTCTCAACTCAATGCTTAATTTAGCATCAACTTCACTTCATTTTGGTTAAGGCCTTAGCTCTCCAATATAAGGCTTAAATCAAGCTCAAAACCTCATTTTAATTTTTTTGTTTTTCAACTCAAGTCTTAAATTCAGCTTCAATCTTATCATTACATTTCTTGTGTATACAATATCTTATGCTCTAAGTAGCTAAAGCTTAGACCTAGTCCCAACTTCACTGTTGTTTTCTCAAGTGCAAGCATAAATTTTGTAAGGGTGACCTCTGGAGGTTGTGGCTAATCATGCAATTGGCAGAGGGAAATCCAAAGTTTATTAGAAATAGTACAATATGGCAGGAATATAATTAATTACTTAGCAAAGAAAAATCCAAAGAGAACAAGTCTAAGAATTTTACTGCTGCAATGCAGTGCATCAGCACAGGGGCAGAGGTATGAGAGTGACTGTACAGCATAGTAGAGCACTAACCTTAATCTTGGAGTAGGTCCAGAGATACTCCTGGAAACCTTTGAACCAGTCTAGAAAAGTCTAGGAAGTCTGAAAGTAGAAGTCCTTTGACATCATTCCCCTCTAAGGTGTGGTGTCTTGATACACTGAATAGAAGAGGTCTTGAATCACTTGGTTAGCTGAAGAAATTGAAGAGATGCCTTGGATGGCATGGGGGGTGTTCAGGTGTTACTAGTAGAATTCTTGGATGAGGTCAGGAGCATAGATGTTCTTTTGCAGCTCCTAAAAGATGTCTTGATGCTGTAGCCTTTCCATTTGACCTTGAATGCTAGAGCTTGTAGTAGAATAGGTAACTGTCAAGAATTTCCTCTATCTCATGCTCTGATTTGTTGTTGACTAAGACTGGTAATAAGCTTTTATAAGCACTAAGCACACCAATTACACAGCACAGTAATGCCCAAAAGTGGCTCAGTACTGTCATGATTATAGGTACTAAACTAGGATATGCATTGGGCATGCTAAGTTATGAGGAGTCCAAGACAGGGTCCCAGAGAATATGCTAATGAGCCTCCAGTTTGGCTCAATGCATTTTAAGCCATTTACACACTATTTTGCATTAGACCAGGATGGCAAAACTTCAGCATTCCTCTACTGACCACTTCTATGCATTACTATCCTCTTCTTGCCACCTAGCACAATACCTTAAAGCCATAGGACAATCCCTATGTGCTAGCTAACCTTGCCACCTGCTCTACAATATGTTATGGGCACTATCAGCTTGCTGGCTTCCTTCTTCACAAGGCATGCTTTCACTGTGTTCAAACTTGATGTGCCCTGATCACATGATATATCATGCCTGCTATCTCCATGTGCTATCCTGTTTAAACTTTAATATCTAATAGACATCTTGGCCCTTCTTGGTAGCTGTTATGCCACCATTCCTACATCTCACCTCCATACTCTGCTAGTAGCCACTGCTGCCATTGACAGATCACTGCCAGCAATCCTTTCCTTTTCCAGTCTAATTCCAACTATACCCCATTCTGACTTAATAACAACAGCTGACCAACAGCTGGCACTTTTTATTACCATCTCCAATACACTACATTACAATTTAGTGCCCAACTTTGCCATGACCCTGTCATGAAATTAATGTCTTGCACATCATCTAGTGGCATGTCCTAGCCAGCCATCCACCTAACTATTCCTGAGTAGCATTTACTTTGATTATAGTAATATCAACAGACCTTTACTTATATTTTTCATTAGCAGTGACTATTAGAGTCATTGCTGATTCTTTACTAAGTTGCTGCCTTCACTTACTATAAATACTTTACCTTTTATCAGCAGCAAATCATCCAATTGCACTGAGCCTCTTTTGCCCCACAGCACAAATCTCTCAGCAGTTAGCCATCTCACTTCCCTTTCTCAGTGCTAAAGCTCTTAGCACTCTTGTTAACTCTCATCTTTGTCAGGAGACTATTATTTCACATTTATTTCTTGTTTATTTCTTCACTCTTTTTTCACCTATTTTACATTTATTTCTTCACTTCTCAGCCTTGCTCTCAACTCTCTAGACTTCTGCCTACTTGGTTGGTGGGTACCACAGGCCCTACCCCTTTGATTTACTCAGCCCAATGTCAGACTTTTTCAGATGTCAAATTGGTCTGAGTTTCAAAAAAGGGAGTTTTTCAGCTATCAAGCCATCATTTACTCCCTCTTTTCAGATTCAGCTGCACATGTGACCCAAACATGTGATTTTAGCAGGTGACATAGACATGTAACTCAGAGGCTCATCACCATTACACTTAGATATGCTAAGCAATGAGCATTCTCATCTCTCTTTTGGTGCTAAACTCTTAGCAACCTCATTGACATCTTTATCTTAACAGTATCATATGAGTAGACTTTTGCTGCTATTGCCAACATTTGCTGCCTTGCATTCTTGACTTGTGCACTTAGCAACTATAGCTCAGTTCTAGCAGCTTTGTAAGCTTACCACCTCACTTCACCATTTTTCCTTAATGCAATATTTTCTGTCCACCTTGCTGCCAACTCTACATTTTTGTATCAAGTAACTGGGACCTGCCCAGAACTTCCTCTGCACTTTCCAAGTCTATTGCAAAACAAGGTCAAGTGCAGCCTACTCAAACAGCATTTACTAAATTTTGGGCACATCAGTGCTGATGATAGCAATGTAAACACAAAGTTCAAGAAAAACAGCAAAAATATGTGACAAGAGAAATAAGTTGAGAGAAATGCAGTAAAGACACATGGCAAGACCAATGTTAGTGACTTATAACTAAGATGTGTCAAAAAAAATCTGAAGTGTGAGGTGATCAAAAGGGACTTGGTTCAATGCTACTACTGACAAAAAAAATAAGTATTTATACTAGTAAGAGTTCACCATTGCCATTGCACTAAGCAGTACTAAAGAGTAGTGAACTAGTAAGAATGTAAATGAACACTATATATTAAACTATTTTATGTGAAGTCCACAATCAAGCTGTCTATCAAAAGTCAGTAAGTAGTGTCAAGCAACATCAAGCACCAAGGTGAAATGCCAAGCTGTTTGTCATGGAAAATCTTCATCATCTCCTATTGCTAAGTGCTGCCATTGCTAAAAAGCATCAGTTCTTATCATTTTGATGCCAGCTGTCACCTGTCAATCTATCCATCATTGGTGCTATTATTGATGGAAGAAGCCCATTGCTATGTGTAGCCATCAGATGCCACCTATAATGGTCTAATCACATGTGGTAAAGTGACTTTCCTTTTCATAACCTATATTTGTGACCTATCTCTGTGCCATACTGTTTGGTTGGTGCATCTAGCCCTAATGGAGGCTTATCAACACCCAGTGAAGTAAAGGTCAGTAAATATAAAGCCAATGCAGAGGATAGACCCTGTGCTCCTGAACAAGAGTCTGGCTGGGATGTAAAACCTGGCTAGGACATAAAGCCCATGTATTGCAGAGCAGAGGCTGAATTGGCTATGGAAGGAGTTGGAACAGTGACAAAAGAGCATGGGCCATTTTAGCACCAAGATTCTATAACAGCTCAAAGAGAGAGGAACATGTGAGAGTAATAGTCTGAGCAGGCACCACCAGAGGTGGAGAGACCTTGCCAGAAGAGGGGAGACAACCCCCAAAATGCTGCATATTCTTTAGAAAGGACTCTATGTCAAGTGCAGGAAGCAAAAAAAAGGCATCTGAAAATGTGATACAAAGCTGTTTATCAGCCCAATAATGGACTGCAGTAAGTGGTGATATAGGGTGTGGGGAGGTAAAAAGTATGGAAGGTGGAGCCTGAGGCAGATGGGAAGTTTTGTACAGGTGAACTTCATGGGAAAGGGTGAGAGAGACATGCATAGGAGTAAATACTGTAGTTAGCACAAGATGAGGAGAAGAACAAGCTCTAAGTGCTCTGGTGGATTAAGAGAAGAGCATTGATGTGCCCAAAATTTAGCTAATTGCTTTTCTAGTAAGTAGCACTTAGCCTTGTTTTGCATTGGGCTCACAAAGTGCAGAGGGAGTCCCAGGCAGGTTCCAATTACTCAGTTCTAAAGTGTGGTGTTGAGTGGGAAGGATGTTGCTGTCAATGGCAGCAAGTGGTAAGAGTTCAGGAAATGGTAGATAGCAAGTGATAAGTTTACAAAGCTTCTAATACTTAGCTGCTGATGCTAAGTGCATATGTCAAAGGCACAAGGCAGCAAGCATTGGTGCTGGCAATGCACTGCTGGCAGCCAAATGTGTTTCTATTGGAAAAAGTGATTGAGAAACCTGTCACCCAGTTTCCAAATGATTTGTCTCTAAAAAATATGTAAGCAGTTTCTCTTGAAAAGTTTTAGGAAATTAGATTCATATTTCCCAACTATTTCTAAAGTAAGAATGATAATTTTTTTTGCATCTTTTTCTACAAGAAACATAATGAAAAATATAATAATATTATCATTGAGGTTTCTGTGAGATAAAGAACAACTTTTTCCCTTAGAAACAGAGATGTAAACCTTTGAACTATCTCTTTGTATTTTTTTCCTACAAATTCCTGCTCTTTCAAGGATTTTCTTGTAAATTCCTGCTCTCTTGAAGTAAAATAATAAATTTTTACAAGGAAAATATTCAAAGAGATAGTTCAAAGGTTTACATCCCTGTTTCTGAGGGAAAAAGTTGTTTTTTATCTCACAAAAACCTCACTGATAATATTATTATGTTTTTTATTATGTTTCTTGTGGGAAAAGGCTCAAAAAAGTTATTATTTTTTCTTTGGAAATAGTTGGGAAATATAAAACTAATTTTCTAAAATTTTCCAAGAGGAACTGCTTACATTTTTTTAGAGACAAATCATTTGGAAACTGGGTAACAGGTTTTTCAATCACTTTTTCCAATAGAAACACATTTGGCTGCCAGCAGTGAATGTATGATGCATGACGTGCTTGTCAACATGATAGGTGTTTCTAATGTGTGTTTTTATAGAAATACTTAAATATTATTTTTCCTGAGAAACACTTTAAGTGTTTCTGATAAGTTTTCTGTGAGACAAACAAAAAATTTTACTTGAGAAATACTTGAAAGAAATACAACAAGTGTTTACAAAGGAACACAAGAATGTAAACATCAATTTCTTCTTGAGAAAAAGGCTAAAAACATGATTAATTTTATAAATCTGTATCTCAGGAATAATCAAAAGAAAAATTTTTCTTTTATCTCAAGGAAAATCATTGAGAAACTTTAACTTTTTTTTTTCTGTTTTTTGAAATATATTTTATGTGTAACTTGAGAAAAACAAGTTAGAAATTACATAATGTATTTCTAACAACTTTTTCTCAAGAAACTCCAGGGATTTCCCAAAGTGAGATTTCAAAGTGAAAAACCCATCATTCTGAATGTAAAAATTGATTTGTCCAGTGAGGCTCTTCATACAGTCCTGGCCATCCACTGTTATCAACAGAATGCTCATATTTTATTAGTCATTGACCTGATAATTGGGACATTTGCTGTACTTCATTACAAGTAAACTACATAGCTACCACGTTATGCCTCTTTTTAAGAGGCTACTTCATTTGAAGCATGCAGTATAAAGTAGAAGGTAATGACATAACAGCAACAGAAGTTGAGTAAATTGAAGGCACTCAGTGCTGGTAAGATCTGACTGGACCACCTAGATTACTGTTTTGAGATAGCATTTCAAAATTTGATGGTCGGAGTTGCATTCGACATTACTGTCTTTCACTTAGCATTGCTAAATTTCCAATTCGGTCTGATACATTTGCCCATGGCATGTGACTGACCCAATTGAATTCGCATGGAGAGAATCACGTGTGAATATAAATTTGCTGTGCGGTTTTACCCCGTTGGCCATCATGAAGAGGCTGCCCAGCGTCCTGGGACGACCGAGTCGGCTGCACTTGCAGACGACGGCTGCGCTGTTGCCGCACGAGAGCGGGCCGCCGCCGCCGCCTGCCCGTCTTGCGCGGGAAAGCAAGCCGCAGCTTGCACTGACGCCATCGCATCCATCTGCGCCGATTCCCCTGTCACTGCTCAACTCGCCCTGGCCGCTGTCCGACAGCCCGCCGCTCCGAGCACCGCTGCTCCTCCGACAGCCGTGCATGCACTACCGCCTGCACAGCGCTGCTTACGGCATCCCCAAACACACACACCATTTCCACTCGTCCAGCTCCCCCGAGTTCGCCGTCCAGGTCGGCGAGGACGCCTACTTTATCCGCGGCAATGCCCTCGGCGTCGCTGACGGCGTCGGCGGCTGGGCCAAGCGCGCCTGTCGCCCCCCTGTGCTGCCCAGTCCCAGCGCCCTCTTTGCCCGCCGCCTAATGCACTACACTGCCGCAGAATTCACCGGCGAGCACAACCGCGTAGACGTCGTGGCCGTCCTCGAGCGTGCGTACAACCAGACAGTCAAGGCGCACACGACGCCCACGGGCTCACCACTGCAATGCGGCTCGTCCACCGCGCTCGTCGCCTATCTCTCCGACTCGCCGCCCGCCGTCCACCTCGCGCACGTCGGCGACTGCATGGGCATGGTCGTTCGCAACACCGAGATCGTCTGGCGTTCAGACGAGATGTGGTGGGCCTGGAACACTCCCGTCCAGCTCTCCCCTCCCGCCCTCCCCTTTTGTCCAGTACCCACCCCGACCCCGCGCACCACCGCCCGCATATTCACCGTCCCCGTCCTTCCCGGCGACATCCTCATCCTCGCCTCTGACGGCCTCAGCGACAACCTCTGGGACGAAGACGTCCTCGACGAGGTCGCCCGTTTCCGCCAAACCTGGGCCTGCCTCGCCGACTCCCACCTCCGCAGAAACACAATGGCCGGGATGCTCAGCGAGGCCCTCTGTTCCCGTGCTCGCTCAGTCAGCGAGCGCAAAGAAAACGAAACCCCGTTCGCTCGACGCGCACGAGAAGTCGGCAAGGACTTTACCGGCGGCAAAAGAGATGGTCCGTTCTCCTTTTCTTGTCCACTTTCGTCAATAACCCTTGCCCCCAGATATTTCTGTACTAGTGGCCATCGTAGCCCCTCGCTAAACTTGTAGAATACACCCACGCACATTGTATACTAATCTCAAAGGAATCGCATTATACATTACAAATACACAACTAGTTTCATGCCTTCCACACTGTAACAGTCGACGCAAACCCATTCCGATTATCACTCTCATTAATCACTCCCCTACCATCCACACTAATCTGATACGTCGACCCCACCGTCGACACACTAAACATTGTCACCGACGACGACGCCGCGTCCACATTCATAATCTGAGTCTGGCAGCTGTGCGTCTGCAGACAATCCTGACTATAACTCTGCACAGCCAATCAGCATCGGCGAACCAAGTGCAACAAGTAACTCACAGTAAAGAAACTGTACAACCCCGCGCCAAATACAATGATATCCCTCGACGAGGCCACGTGCAGTGCCCACGCAGACAAAAGGCCAGCCGGGAACTTTGGATCTTTCCATTTCGCGCTGACCGAAAACGGTGCCGGCGCCGGCGGAGACGGTTGGAAATAAGGCTGAAATAGTCTCCTCAGCGACGTATTTTCCGAACACGCGAGAGCAACATACAGTTTCTGTTTGGATCAGACCCATGTAGTGGTTTCTGGCATTAACCAAACTGTATTGATAAAGCGTGTGATGTTCGGCTGTATCCAACGGTCAGTGGCGCAAAATCAACCGCTTTCCCAAATACGTACACGCTGCAAAAGCACTCGTTAAAATCAACGCCACACGACAAAAAAATCCTCTTACCTGTTCCAATCATCCACACAGGCCCCGCAGACTCTGACAAAATCCCACGACCAGAATAAATCGAAATCTGCGAACGACCATCTCCATCAAGGTCATGGTCCGCCAGCCACGCCCACAGTCCCTACGAAAAAAAAAAGAATGAGCACCAACCGCAACAAAAAATTACAAACCATCCTACCTCCAAATACGCCGTTGCACCCGACGTGATATGCAGCGCCAAAAACGCAGCATAGCACCTATCCACCCCGCCCGCTCCCGTACTCGGGCACTGCTCCGCCTCCAAATTCGTGCCCGCCGCGCCTCCAAGCCTAATATGCGTGTCCCACGCGCCCGCGCCGCCCTGTACTCCCGCAGGCTGCCTCACGTTCCACTCCACGACAATCGCTCCAGGCGCTATCGTAAAAATCATAAGCATGCACGCACAATACGTTATTTCTGGAAACGCACTAGGCCCGATAGTCGAAAAGATCATATCCGTAATCTCAAGCACACCCTGCGACCCGGGCTCGCCTACACGCACGACGACCTGGGGGTTCGCCACATCCTGGAACTGCCTGCCCGATCCAGCAATGACCGACCAAGCCTCTCCCACGACGCGCGCTCCAGCGGGTATCGTCAGCGTCGACGTAACCACATACGTCCCCGCATCAAAGAAAATAATCTTACACCCCGCGTACTGCACACACAAAACACGCCCGTCAATCCCCGCCACATCACAAGTACCCACCCAATACGACTTACCTTTTCAAACACCGCCTTGAGCGCGGCCGTATCATCCGTGCGGCCATCCCCCTTTGCGCCATGATCCCTGACACTCACAAACTCGCTCACCGCATACGCCTCATACTGCGGGTGTACCCTCCCAAACACCTTCCCGCCCGCACCCAGCAACACCCCGGGGATCCCCGGATCCACGACATCCCCCTGGACGAACCTCGCGTCCTTCCCCGCACCTTCATATACATTACCCTGTCCCCACGACGCGATCGTCCTCGTGCCCCCGGGGAGAACCGTCTTTCCGCCGACGACGCCCACGGCGGTCTGTACGTTGATGAGCCGCGCGTTGTTGATCACGAGCGACCCTGCGAGGCTGCCCTCGCTCGGCTTGGAGCTGCGGATGAAAATTGGCGTGTTCGTTACCACTGCGTCGATTATCGCGAGGGCTCCGACGGTCTATGAAACCCAGTTGTTTTTCTAAATCGAGGATGCAGGGAGACGAGAGATAGACGGACCTGTGTGGCTGATGTGACACCACCCGTGAGGAGGTCAAAGCCCACCTGTGAGCAGTCAGTAAAGACCCACGCTGACGATTTGAGCGACACAAACCTGGCAGCTGTTGATGTTGATGCCCTGGAAAGTCCAGCCTTGAAGAAAAAACTCAGCACTCGAGTCCACTATGAGCAAACCAAAACAAACCCCAGTTCCAATGGCTAAAGACAGCCGTCTGCGCATTATTGACCGTGACATTCCGGACGGTGAACCTATCACGAACAATAAACAAAACTCGTCCGTCTTTGTCCAGAATAACATTGAACTCACTGCTGATTTCCGACCCACATTCCATATTTTCCTTTCGACCATCAGAAAAAAAGCCACTAGTTTCGACACACATGCTCACCTCCATTGAACACCAAGTCGCCCATGAACCCACCGCTCCCATTCTCCATCCAGATACCTACGACCATCAGCCACTTGTTAATGGAACACCACAATCTCAATACTCACCTTGGTGCGCAGAGTTCGGCGCCGTCGACATTTGGAATACGATATTCATCAAAGATGTCGCCTGCGCTACTTGCCAATGTATGCCAGTCCCCTGCGGCTTTTCCGGGGGAACTCTAAAAAAAATCAATAACCTCAGAAGTCCGAAATGACATACCCATAAACAACTCACTGGCGAACATCAATGACAAAGTTCCTCACAGATCGCAGGCTATCAATCCTACTTTTAACAAAAAAAAAATCCAAAAGAGACCTGTAAGAAGACTTTACAAGTTGTTTTGGTTCACGTAGTACTGCTGTCCATTGCCGTTGGGAATATAAGGGTTCGCATCTAACAAAAAAAAGTATTCATCCACGAGTCCATAAACCGAGTCAAAGACGCACCTATCACAGCAATTCCCTCAAAATTACTAGACGCGAGAAGAGTGGGCGGCGTCTTGGCGTCTCCAATCAGCTGGGTGAGGTACAGTGCGACGATAGGGCTAGAAACGACATAGGTTCTATAGACATCGGCACGTCAGCAAAGAGGTAACGAGAAGGACTTCTGTGGGGAAGACCCACCCCCTAGGGAAGTAGACAACGGCAGGGGTAAGCCTAGCGTGACGGATGGGTAAGTCGAGACCACCAAAGAAGCAGGAGATGTTTTTACGTGGTAGATTCACAACCATTGCCACCACAACGACCCCCAGACGAGATAGCAGCACTGTGTAGGAAAGGTTTGAGTAATTATGTAGGGGAAGACGGGTGATTCACGTACTTGATTGCGTGAGTATCGTCGGTAACACCATCGCCTTTGGCGCCAAACTCCTACAAGAAAATCAGCGTCCACAATCATCGAAAAAAGACCAAAAGCAAACCGACCTTGACGTTCCGAAAGACTTGATAACCCGGATTCGAGTGATAAGCAGAGATTCCTTGGTGCTTAATGTTCTCCATCCAAAACGCGTCTTCAGGGCCACTACTTCCGGGACCAAGACGCCCTTTACAAGAGGAGCCAAGCATAGTAGAGACAGTGTCCGTCAGCATGGAAGAAGCCATGATTGCGACAGCTCCCAGGTTCAGTCGCATCTCGGAAGTGGAGGGTGGAATCGCACAGTCTCGTCCGCAATTGACGATAATTCTCTCAGGGCTTTTTATAACCCTGTGAATTGTCAGGGGATGACAAGGCAGAGGAAGAGGGCGCGAAGGCACAATGCATAATAGATCTGCACCCACCGATTACCGGAGCTCGGGGCTAGAAAAGCATATTAAACGCGAGTTTATGGCAGAAGCACGTACACGTTCAGCACCGGATGTGTCGCTACAATGACGAGACGGATGAAGAGAGTCCGAGGTCACAATGCATAGTTCTGCACCCGCCGATTCCCGGAGCTCGGGGCTAGAGAGCATAACGGATGTAAAACGCAAATTCATGACAGAAGCACGTATAGGTTCAGGGCTGGATGTGGAGGCAAAACTTGAAGCATCATGCATCATGTGTTCTGTAGTCATGAAATCAAGCTTTTGGCTCACTCCGCGGCTTCGACGTTTTTGTCTGTGGACATGCTGAAGCAGGATCGTCACGAAGCTCTCAAGGTAACCAGGGGCAATATGATCCGGCGTAAAATGAGAGCATGTGTAACACGGTCAAAGAACTACTATAATGGATTTCAGTTTACTTCAAAGATAAGGCTCCAGAGGATCAAGGATAAAATAGTTTTGCAAAAGGCCCAACACAAGTACTCCATTTTCAGGGATAGATCGTCGTTATTCAAAAACGTTGGTTGGTTGGATTTACCGGCGCGCGAAACGGCCGGGTCCATACAACAATGGTCGTGTACCATGTATGCTAAGGCGTCCACAATCCTATCGAATGCTGTGAGAACCATTGCTACAGCCATTTCCTCCCGGCTTGAGGCGACATGTGTACGAAGCAGACGCGAAATGAAAATAGATGATGACACAGGATCACGCGCTCAACTAGGTCCGTTCGCAACCAACAGGATCGCAAATGTAGTGAGGCAATGTGACGATAAGTCCTCGATAGCCAAATCGGGAATCGGGGCAGCTCTCAGGAGATGACGAGAAGAAGTTTTCTGAGCAGCATGATGATCAACGGAGCCCAGGCCATAAACATTGCATGAATCGTCATTTGATTCCTTATGGAGCGATATCAAGTGCGGAAACTCACCTGTATACTTTTCTTTTTCCTCTTTCCTCGGAACGACTCGTGGATATGCACACATCAACTTGTGATAATCTGCACCTGACAGGTCAAGAACAGCAGCACTTTTGGAGAGCATCGCAGCGAGATTTGCATATATGGATATATCGCTAGCTAAAAGTTCCTCTGATTGTTCGGGCTAATCGTTTATAAGACGAGGTTACTGAGCAAAGGGGAAGATGTAAAACGGTATGCGTGATGATTGATCGATCTTACAAAAACTCCACAGAGAGTTAACTTCATTAGATAACTCGGACACTAGACAAATGTCAGAAAAGAAGATTCGAGAGAGTTGGACTCGCTGGAGAAGAAAAGGCTCCGACCAAAGCAATTTAATGCAATATCAATCTGTGACGACAGATTCCATCACATTCTCCTTGGGGAAAAACTTTCGGTCAGGGCGGACCGAAACTGAGACATAGCATCATTGAACGACATCATTGAATACGGTACGGGGTAAATACATAACTTTCCAACAGAAAAAGGGCCTGAAGGAGGGGCCGATTTAGAAGAATAGCGTTTCTCCAATTTCGCAAACCGAAAAAGCCCCGTCTTCGATTCCAATCTTCTTACACTCCTCGGCCAACCTCTTGGGCGGCTCTGAAACATCCTCTGTCGTCAAGACCCAAGTTCTGGTGACGGGAAACACGATTGGAAGTATCACCAGGGAATGACACAAAAACTCACCCCCAATGCATCCCAAGAGCTTTCTTTGCTCGAATGTCTTTGAAAAGTCGTACACTATCTTGGGGAGCGCAGTGAATCGGAGACATAAACTGACGTGGCATGTACGCCCTATCACCCATATCTGTAAGTTCATTTGGCAAGTCATACAGAAGACGAAACCAAACGGACCCAATCGGAATCATCGCAAAGTCGAACCCACCAAACCGCTCCCCAATTTCCTTGAAAACTGGGCACACAGGCATTTCGTCCTCATTCTTCCCATCTGGTACGGCACGATATCCTGTATCACCCCCAAAGAACACCTTCACGCCGGGCTCGCTGCCTTGAGAAGGCACCTCTTCGACAACCCAGCTTGCCCACAGTGTCTTAAAGCGATCCCACAATGACCGACCGGTGAAATGTTGCGCCGGTGTACAAGAGATGTCGACGGTAACTTTGTGCGCTGCCTTGTCCCTCGTGCCGGGAACTGATATCTCTACGCGTTTGGTGTCCCACCAATCCATTATATGTATATGTTCATCAGGAATGCTGAATGACTGGAAGAAACTGCCATTCCCAAGTGGCGCGAAAAAGTGTGGGACGTGAGGGCGTTCAGAGAGCACTTGGATAGTATGCGTGTCAAGGCTAGAAGTAAATGTTGTAGAAGATTAAACCGGTCGATCAAAGACAGCACACACTGGTCATAATGGTTATGCTAAGGAAAACTGAGTAAAAGCGGACATGTTCACACAGAAGTGAACTTACCGAGATCACGACTGCGTCCACCTCTGGTATCTCTTCAACCTTACACGGCGGTTCTAGTGAAAGATTGAGATCGCTAACATACCGTCAACAGTGTCCAACCTACGCGTAAACCTCTTTGGACCAATCCACTGGCTGGGAGAACAGCGATCGCTAAAAGCGGGATCGAACAGAATCCTGGCTCCACGGTCACCATAGTCCGATCGTGAAGGCATCTCCACCAGGAAACACGCATGCCCTAGCCACGTTGACTTGATCTTGTCCTTGTGACTCCGTTCTGCAGCCTCCACGGCACCCCAATTTGGCTTACGAATAGGAATGAGGCGGCTGGTCTCTTTGGACACTGCTGGGAACTTGTGTAACTGTGACATTAGCTGAGAGTATGTTTAGAATGTACTAGAGGTCGGCAAAGATGACTTGGTACATAGAACATATCTTTGAAGCCATTGTTCCTCCAACTTGGCCATGGATTGTGGAAGCCAGAACATGAGGAGTCGTCCCAATGGTCAGGCCTTCCCTGTGCATCCTTCTTGCGAATTATTTCTGAGACGATGACAGAGGTAGACATGATGCGCAGGCATGGTCGGTCATTGATGGCCGATTTAAATTAGAAGCGATGACCGACGTCCGCGTAAACAATCAAATGGATCGCAGTATTTGAAACGTTTGTGGAGTTAACCTCTTCTCCTCAAGGAATCCAAGTATGTGTACCCCACTGCGTGGTTTCCTTGTGGCATCAATCAATCTTCAAGGCGCTGGATACTGGTGTAGCCACCCCAAATGCTATGCTTTCGATGGGTTCGAGCTGTTTTTTTTTCCAACCAATCTCTGTCGGGGTTTCAGAGGATGTCAACCCAGGAGCCCGTAACTTATCTCCACCACTGATCTGGTGGTGTTGCAATCTTTCATTGATCAGGATTCTATGCTTGGTTCCTACCGGTCTGGAATTTCTATGTCGGGCTTCCTCATCTTATCGCTGTCTTTGAAGTTCTTTACATGTCTGGCTTCTAATCTGATGAGTCCACGAGGCCTGACTCGTGTAACATTCACTCAACCTGACACTCTTCCAACGCATGTCAGTGAAATGAATGGCGTCTTCACATATTCAATTCCCACCCTTTGGTGGTTGGAGACTCGTGCTCAAGGACCGGAAACCCGAAATCCAATATAAGATTAGACACAACTGCACTCTAACTCTAAAGCCTCCTGATAGAGCACTCTCTTGTTGATCATGTCCTATCCAACTGCCCAAGGATTCGAGGTTCCTGAATTTGGCGATCTAGCTCGAGTGACCTCAAAAACCTTTGAACGTCTTGCGCCCTACACTGCACTGAAAACACCGTTAGGCCCATCACTCACACCTTTCGGTATGACACTGAGTTCTTATTGGCAGGCCTTCGCCAGAAGTACGACCGACTGTCAAAAAAATTATCAAGAAGGTCCAAGCATACATCGAAGCTATCGATGCGAGCATCGTTGCCGTCCACACTGTTTATCAGATGAGCAAGATCGCCGCGACTCTTTGGACTAATCCTGCTTCGTTCAACGAGAATCATGTTCTCGCCGAACGAACGCACCGACAGAAACACCAAGATATCATCAAACTTGCTGATGAAGCAAATAAAAGGGCAGAGAAGACAACTACTGTCTTCAAACAAGTCCAGCAAGAATTCTACAAAGTATGCCGTTTCCAACAACCTCTTGTCTTCCAGGCGCTAATCATTGAACATCAGATTGCAGCATCAACCAAAGGCATGGATTATACCGTCCAGATACCAGTCGACCCGACTCTTCGTGAGTCCATCCCTGAAAGACACCCTTGTACACGAAACAAAAGTAACGAATGTCCAGCCGAAACGCTGATCACGAAACATCTCAGGGACATCGGTACCGACCTTGTCTCCAACCTCAACCTTCTCGCCGACTTTACTAGTCACAGCTCCGACCTCACCACCTGGTGTGGGTGGATCAATTCCAGTATCATCGCAGCTGACGGGACCGTTGTCCCACCTCAAGACGGCTCTATAGTCGACGCTAACGCCGTGCGACAGAAATGGGATAGGATACACGCAGACTGTCTCATCTACCACAGCATAGTCCGTCTCCCAGTGGTATACGAAAGGCATGCAATTCACAGGCCTCCTTGTAGATCTCCGAAACTCTAGACCGCTATGGATCTATGCTTACCTCCTCGGACGTTTGGGATGCTACAATGCGCGAGATGAATATGGACGCTGCGAACGTAGCTGCAGGGACAGGTCGATCGACATGCCGAGTATCCAAACTACCTCTTCATGTGTCAAACTTTCTACAAGATGCTGTTCGACACCTGTCCTGTCATACGCAGAGCAATTTAGGAGTATAGCTGCGTGCTTTCAGGAACGTACATGTGGTGAAAGATTCGCTGTCGGTGGTCATTCCTCAAACCCAGCGTCAGCAATTGATTTCGTGTGTAGTAACATTTATGTCTAGAACTGTATATATATAGAATTTCTCAGTGGCAAGGTTCAAACGTAAATTAGTTGGAGGGAGATATTCAGTGTCGCGGCATACTAATTATTTCATTCAGCAGTCTCACTCTATAAAATAGAACACACGTAGGATACAGCATTTTTCATGGCCATCCTTCCGAATGCCAACAGCAATGTGCATCTAACTCTTTATACATTAGATAAACCAAACCACTCCTCCTATCCATCTCCCTCCTCTTCCTCTTTGTATGTATTGTCAAACAAGGATGTATACCTAGGCCTTGCACTGTATCAAGCTATAGGAAGATCCCTTTTGTGGATGTGGAAGGGAAACTCTGTCTTTGACGCAACCTTCTCATCTTAATTGACGTTAGAATGATTCATTGCCGCGTTTTTACCGCTTTCCTGGACTCAAATTATCCTCCTCTCTCCACCATGTCGCGTAAACAAAAGACTGTTGCACAGAAGGCACACCTCTCCACCCTTCATACTCGCCAAAAGAGAGCTGGGGAGATTCAAACGGAACTTGAAGCCTCCACAGATACGTTCAGTAACACAGACAAAGGCTGTGGACGATATTATTGAGCTTTTGAGAACTCCAAAATAATGCAAGCTCTGAGTACTTCTAGAGCAGAACATTACATTGCAAAGGCAAAGCCTACTCCTACTCTGAATCAACTCGCTCGGAATCAGATTACACTGGAAACACTCCAGGAGGCTCCCTCTAGCGCTCATGCACAGAAAAGCAAACTAGTGAATGACTCTCGGGCAAAGATGTGCACAACTCGCGAGAAGATCTTCAGCCGCAAACTTACAAGCTAGCTTCTGCACTTTGCTCTTCTAAAATGAGAAGCAGCGTTCTAAGCGCATACTTCAACAGTATACTCAATACAGGTGCACTTCCAAGATCCCTTGATGCGCGAACCACTCACAAGACTATATCAACTCTTCGGCACTGGAAACAAACATTTGTCAAACGTCCTCCTCGAGCAAAGTTCGCAAAGCTTGAAGAAGAGGATTTCCTCTATAAGTTTTGAGCTTATACCCCTGAGACTCGATGCCTTGGCGTTATTTCAGGAACAGGTTGTACCGAGGAAAAGGTTGGCGAGGTGATCTTAGCATGTACCGAAGCGTCTGGTGTCACAGTTACTCGGAATATTAATAGAAGAACGGTTACTTGTGCGGGGAAAAAAGTCTTGCTTCAATGCAGCTCGATTGTTAAATCATCAAGCCGTTGGTATGACCTACCTCTGATGCTTTGGAGTCCTCACGCTTCCCAACCTTTGACGAGAGCAGTGATGGAACAACACAGCGGAAGACGACGTATCAAGTTCCAATGAAAGTCCAAAATTATCAGCGTCGACGTATTACAGGGAAGCTCAACGCCCTAGGATACCGCAAGCCTGAGGAACATTAGCGAACCCAACGGACAAGAAAAGGGTAGGTATTGGAGGGGACGCACTACTTAGCTCAATGCTGTTTTGTCTTGTTGGCATCTCCACTTGTGATATATTTCTCGTTCACAGCAATAACGTGGTATCCGACTGCAGTAATCATTGCTAGTACACCAAGGGTGTTGGCCAATGAATAGAGAGTTTGGTGTGAGATCATATTGCTGCCCGCTTGACGACTAGATTGGCCCCGCTATTACAAAGATGCAGATTTTGAGAAAGTCACGTATGCGGTGTATAGATTATAGACATACACTATACTTTACAGGTCGAAGAATACACAACTCTTTGGAGACGTCAGCGCGACGTGGAACTTGATGGATGTTTGGTGCTATTTGTCTGAAAGATGAAGCAATCAAAAACATTTGATTGAGGTCTATGTGGGCGACACGACCCTCGATCGACCCTCGACGCGTCGCGTCACATCTCCCTTGGCCATATCACACAGCTGCTTTGTCGCACTGTTCGACAATGGCCGCATTGTCCTTAGCATTGTTTCTCGCTCTTCAGACACAGTATATATTTCTAGCTACGCTTTATTCTCACCTTGTCCTGCTTCCTTTCCCAACTGACACAGAGCTCGTCAGGTCTGTCTTTTACATACGTCCTGCTTCCTTTCCCAACTGACACAGAGCTCGTCAGTCCATTGGACTCGACTTTTTGCTCCTCCCACCCCTCATATCCCACTTTCCCCTCTTATTGTTTATTTTATGTTTAGCACTTGGTCTCGTTAAAATACTTCGCCCGTGCCGGCTTGAGTGCGGTTTCCCTCCCGGGATCCGTGCAAGAGAGCTAGGGCGACCAAATACATTATATTTGCCCGCAAACACTAAGATCTGTCAGATACAAAAGCGTCGTATACAAAAGACCTCCGCCTGGACCTTTCCTCTCCTTCACACCTACCCGTTCACTCCTTCTCCTCTTCACTCGGGAGCACACATAGACGGTTCCTGATTCACGAAAACTCGTTCAATGATTACGTAGGATTAATAAACTGAGTGCACGGACTAAGCACCTATAATATCCGGCAACATGGGATCTATGGCCAACTTTGAGAACAACAGAATCCATTCTTTGTTAGTCAAAGTCAATTTGAGTCCTTGAACCACGTCCAAGTGGCATCGACCTTCCGGAAGAAAGTAGCCTGACTTGCTTGTAAAACACCACGTCATTGCGCCCGATTTCAGGCCTACGCTCCAGTTTATAAAGACTCGTCAATTTTTTCAGAAAAAATACCATTTCACCTGCTGGGGCAGTTGCCTTATGTCTGGATCTTTACCCTACAATACAAAAGCTTTCGACGTAACTCTCCGTCATATCTATGTATTTTGGCTGTACCGCTTTGAATGCGTCCAGGGATGGGCTGTGACCGTATGATGCCTCTTATTAGGTGAGGCATGGCTATATGAATTCACTGCTGGCAATGGAACCTGCTTTCTCTAGAAAAAGGGACAAGGAAAGCTGTCATGCTATTTCCATGCTGTTTTTCTATAAGAAATATGTAAGCAATTTTTTGTTGCAAAAGTTAGGAAAATTTCTACCTTTCTTTGAACTGTTTCTAAAATAAAAATCATATTTCTTTATTATTATGTTGCTGGAAGAAATAGCATGGAAATCTTTAAAATATTTTATTGCATGTTCTAGAAAGAAGAATCATATTGAGCTTTTCAACAGATGTTGAAAGCCATTATGTATTTCTTTTTGCATCTAATCTTGGAAAATTTATACTTTTTCTTTGGTAAAGAGGAATTGAAAGCTCACTATTGTATTTCCCTAAAAAAAGTGAAAAGGAAACTTGTTATGCTATTTTCAACATGTGAATTTCTAATGAAAAAAGTCTTTGAACAAAGGAATTTTCCCTTTTTCTACAGTAAAAAGCTGACTACACTAAGGAACAGGTGATAGGTTTCTTTAACCCTTTTTCTATTAGAAAAACAGCAATGAGCTTCCAATTTCTTTTTACTAGAGAAAAAGTATAAATTTTCCATAGAAAAATGCAAAAAGAAATATGTGATGACTTTCAATATCTGTTGAGAAGCTCAATATGATTCTTTTTTCTAAAATAAACCTGCAATGAAATATCTCAAAGATTTCCATGCTATTTCTTCCAACAACATAATAGTAAAGAAATATGATTTTTATTCTAGGAACAGTTCAGAGAAAGGTATAAATTTTCCTAACTTTTGCAGCAAGACATATTTCCA
Source organism: Termitomyces sp. T70a (assembly GCA_017657195.1). NCBI lineage: Eukaryota > Fungi > Basidiomycota > Agaricomycetes > Agaricales > Lyophyllaceae > Termitomyces > Termitomyces sp. T70a. Next base: position 23,029 of record JAGGAT010000308.1, read on the forward strand.
GGGAAAAACAACATAGAAGTAGCATAACAGCTTTCCTTGTCTATTTTTCTAGAGGAAACAGGTTCTGCTGCTAGCAGTGATTAGGGAAAGGTAGTGTATTGAACACTTGTGCCACATTGCATCACGGCCTCAGTTTAGACTATTCCTCTGGCTCCCTGCTTGGTGCCTACCTTCTGTCTCCTTGGCAATGGTCAGGTTGTTTGAACCTCAAGTTGTGGATGAATTGAGTAGTGTTCTGCCAGATCTCTGTCATCATAGCTTTACTAAAACATGATTCTTGCCTCTTGCTTGTATTCACACTTGCGTTTTTTCTCGACCAAATAATCCAACAATTTCCCAGTTTTTTTCTTTTTCTCACTGCAATCACAAATGATGGCACCAGAAAAAAAAATACATGCTTCAAAGGATTCACTGACAATTTTTGTATCAAATTCCAAGTTCCAATATGCATTGAACAATGTTTATTATAAAGCTTTCACCCAGTACTTTTGCATGTCATTCAAACATGATTCTCCAAGATTACAAGGTGGAACCGGAAGTAGAAGAAAATATTGAACTATGTACTCAGTGTTGTGGCAACAACTGTATTTACCTATTGAACTATGTCCTACAGAGTCAAGTTACTTTCACGTGATAAATGCCTTGCCTCAATTTTGTGGCGACAACAGCTGAGGAGAGGATAATGAACTCGAGCATTTAAAAGGCCGTGGATTAATGCTGCTCTACATATGCTCACACAGCAAAGATGATATAGAAGTATGTCCCTGAGCGCATATGTGAAGTAGAGAGTTTATGAGTAGCAAACTCCAACAAAATTACTAGTGACGTCGGTGCACGGACAGACATTGGACAAAGTCGTGTTTGTTACTCCAACAGAAGAGCAAGAGTCTGGACGAAAATACCCAGCTAGCCTTTACTGGATGGAGAAAATGATGATCAAGATGAAGTATCACTTCATGAACAAGACACCGTCAATAACGAGATGGATTCCAAGAGTCGATATCTTGTGGTGTCGCTGAAAATTGGATGCCACCATCTGCCACTAAATTCATGAGAACAAAGAAGCATTGAATTAGACAACATGTTTCAGTCATAGGCCTAGCTTAGTGCTGTAAACCATAATCAACCAGGCTTGACCAGTGCAGAAAGGGAATCTTCTTTTGAGGCTCCAGAGTTAATCGGGTACTCCAAAGCCAGATGCCGGTTGCAGGTACGTGTGACAAAGCAAAACAAGTTCAGCAACATTTGAGCATTTCATTCCGCCAGTTGAATTAAGTCAGTCTATTTTAGCACCCACCATCTCCTCTACGACACACCCTGAGGGAGATTGACCCTATGCTAGACACAAGCAGTAAACATATGAACAAATTCGTGTGATCCACCCAGGCGACGATTGACGCGTGTGATACCGCCGGTGACGGCTTGCATGATGTTTGAGATCTAAGAATGGCAAATGCTATGATGAAGATCGTGTTTCTAAGCCATGCAGCTCAGTACAGGTGACCTTTTCCTCCCTAAACAGGCTTGGAAATAGATGACAGTACAAGCCCTTATGTCGAGGCTGGCATTGAAATATGGCGGACTACAAAATGTTGACAGGGAGATTTCTGAGTTGCGGGTCAAAAGGCAAACGAGCAAACTCCTGGTCATTCGGTAGCCACGTGCGCCCCGCACACGAAACACGTGCTTCATTGGCTGTACTTTGGGGGCGACTCCAGAACAGGCGTAGACTCAGCCAGCCGATGTCCTCCAGCAGGCGCTCCTCATCATCACGCTCGACGTCGACATTACGCTCGCGAACACCGCCTGTGTGGCGGACAGTGACGATCTCAAAGAACTCGCCGGCTCGTACGGGCCTGTCATACGTATTTGCGGAACCGGAGCACGGTGCGCCGTTGGCATCTGCTAAATCGAATCTGCCTGTGATCAAGACTTTTTCGTTGGACGAACTGGACGCCGAGGAAAACGAAGAGCAAACATTAGCTGCTATGGTTGGCCGCGGAAGTGATGGGATCCAACGAACAACTAGCCAAGGTGCGTTGCTCCAAATAATAATAATATTGAATACTCAGCAATTTATTTAGAAGATGCGCCATCGTTGGCTGAACAAATGGTGACTGTTACAAATGATAGGGACGTAGCGAGCCAAGGTATGTTATCGGATTTATGATGAAGCATGTCTCACGGATTGTCTAGAAGATGTATGTCCATCATCGCAGGAAGCGCCACAACCGGCGGTGCCGACTGAGCCAGTTGCTGCAGCGCCATCAATCAACATTACAGCTAGTTCTCCAATTATGAGCACCTCCGAGCCAATACCGTGCTCTTTATCCGATACGCCAACGCCCAAGTCGTCTTGGTTTGGCTCGCTCTCCAGAGCCAGAGGACGAGCCAAGGCTGACCAGTTGCACCAAAGGGCAGTCACCTCAATTGAGCGTACGTCCGTCAGGGAAGCAGCAGCCGAAGCGAACTTGCCTCATCTAGCTGAGCCGGCAGTAAACTGGCCCGCTACGACTCCAATCGATGCAGCAGCAATGCCGCTTCCACCTTCGCAGCCTCCTACACCAATACCTTCGCCGCCACGAGCTATTCCCCGTCAGCCCAACTCCAAACGCTCCTGGTTCTCTTCACCTCGCTCACCTACTCCTGAACGCACAAGTTCTGCACCGTCTTCTATTGACGAGGAAACACCAACGATTCCTGCATTTCCTCCTCTATCTTCTTCCCCAACATCCATCGCAACTCATGCCATCGTCACAAGCCCGAGTAACGACAGTACCACCGGCATACCAAGGCTATCATCTCTGAATCCTTCGACAAGCAGATTTACTCTCAGTATACCCCTACTTGGACGGCCAAAGATTCAAGTAGATAAAGTTCCCAAAGATGTTTTAGATACAAAACCAAGTGAGTTGTTACAGTCCCCGACTATTATGATGCAGCTCATCTCTTTGAAGCCTCTGAACCATGTCCAGACCCCACTGAACCAGACCCGACACCAGAGACTACCTTAACTGTTCCAGAGATCGCGATCGTCACGCCAGATCCAACTCCTGTTACCGATTCACCACCGGTCACAACGGAAGAAACCACCACTCAATCCCCTACCGCTATATCTACCATCCAAACATCTTCATCGTGGTGGTCCTACGTCGGATGGTCCTCCTCTGCCACGGTAACAGTCTCTGCGCCCGCAGAAACTACACAGCCCTCAAGCCGCGATCCCTCACCCACGCCTACCATTCGTGGTACAACGCCCACTCCACCAACCGAGTCCAAGTCTGATTCGAATTTGGACCTCGCGCCCGCAGATGACAGCGCGCAGTCGCCTCCTGAGTCTATCAGTTCAACGTCAACCCAAAGAACCAACTCAGGAGATGCCGAGGAAGATGTACTCCCGACATCTTCGAGTTCCTGGTACAACCCCTGGACGTGGTACTCGTCCGCCTCCACCTCCACTCTCGTTCCCACACCTACTACTCCTGCAAGTACCGCCACCGAAACGACATACGCCCCGGACGAGAAACCTGAAACCGAAACGATCACGGGGCCTGCACTCACAGGCATCAGTGAGATAAAAGACGCAGTGCGTGCGCACACCGAGACTTCGAAAGACTCAGAGCTGGAACAGCCGCCGAGGACGCTTAACCCTGTTGAGGCTACTATTGCCCTGAACAGGTCTGGATGGGCATCTTTCTTTTCCTCGAGATCTCTCATCGTCAAGACTATCACTGCTCCGCCGGCGCAGGATGTCGAAAGGGACGAGAACGGGATGGAGGTGATGGTTGTACCCGATGACGAACCGCAACAGGATCCGCAAACTCAAACTCAGGCACCAGTACAAAATCGGGGTCGCGATTCCACTGTGAAGAGTCCAACTACTCCCGCGGAGAAGCCCAAGCCCGTTGCTACGGACAAGTCCGGTGAACGAGAGAAGAATAAGGAGAAACCATCAGACAAATCCGCTACACCCTCAACTTCGCGCTCTTCTTCGGTGACCCCCGCACCCAACATCAAAGGCAAAGCGCCTCCCCTGATCATTGCCGACTCCATCAAATTCACACCTGCATCCGCTTCCGTGCGCTCATCGAGTCCCGCTCCCAGCATGAAGAAACCCCCCTCACCCTCGCCCTCCGTCAAATCAAACACTACTTCCACATCCATGTCCACAGCTCAACCTCAACCGAAGTCCAAGTCGAAATCTCAGCCCAACTCTGGATTAAACACCCCAAATCGACCGACACGCATACCCGTGCCAAATCTCATACTCCCTACATGGTCCGACACATTCCACACTCTACCGCGTAGCCAGGCCCCGCCACAACCTCAAGCCGGATCGGAGGGTGCGTTCAGCAAGACGATGCGCTTGGTCAGCGGAGTCTTGTTCAGTGGCGACGAAGGTGCCCATACGTCGTCGGATGCGGACACGGACAAGCAGCAGGAAAGACAAAGGCGGGAGAGAGCAGAGTGTCTCAAGTATTTTGGTAAGGAACTCCCGCGCGCTTATGATGTCGTGAATCCTTCGCCTCCACCACTGTCTTCTACCTCTAGTTCAAGGTGGGGGTTGGGTAAGGGCAAGGGCAAAGGCAAAGAGAGGGAGATGGGAGAGGTAAAGGAGGACGTGCTGAGGGGGTGTAAGCGCGTGGTTGTCATTGGCGTACACGGCTGGTTCCCCAGCGCTGTCATGCGGAGCGTTATCGGAGAGGTGAGTTCGTTCTATTCTGGATCTGGGTTGGACTTTCCTCTTTTTTTCTTCTTGCCGTCTTTTTTCGTTTTCACACACCCACTATCATGCGGTAAAATCTGTAATGGGGCCGAGCGAGCTTTATGGTTCAGATTCAACCTGTGGTTCAGATCCTCTTACTTATTCCCCCTTCGTCCTTCACAATTCTTCCACCTGTCGCGGGATTTCTTGGGTTTCCCCCTACAAAGCTCTCGATATAGATTCTAATCGGGATCTGGTTGTAGCCGTATTTGTGGGCCGTCTACTGACGCTTGTCGTGGCGAATTTCTGATGGGATTCCAGAAATGGGCTGACGGTTTTCTCCTTTCATACCTTGCCCCACTCTCCGGCATTTCCCACTTCTGGAAATTTCGAACCCAGCCATTTCCTTCATTTCTGGCAATTTGCTCCACGAATCTTCCAGTGCTTCAGCCTCTAGTCTCTATGCAGTTGTCGCGGCGAAAAGTGAAGAATTCTGTACAACTGCTTCTGGAAAAGCGGAGTGGAGCACGTCACCATGAACAATTTCCATTCTTTTTCTATATGCTATTTTTCTTAGCTTCTCCTTATTCCCGGCTCGTGACTTCTCTTCGCATCTTTGTTTTGCCCCAAGCTGTCTTCGCCGTTGACTCGGGTTTGATGCGACCCTTCTTTACAGAACATTGGATAGGAGCGAACAGAATTTTCATTATTCTGTCCTTCCCCGATCACCTCCACACATCCTTTTTTCTTTCGTCAAATTCCTTGTCCACTCTTGCGCCGTCATCAGTTTACTAACGTGATACCATGTAGCCGACGGGTACTAGCTCAAAGTTCGTGAATATGACAGTACAAGCGCTTGAAGAGTTTCAGGAGGCAAACGGAGTAAAGCTGGACAAGATCACGAAAGTGCCGCTGGAGGGAGAAGGAACAATTGAAGGCCGCGTAACCAGGCAGGTTGATACATTTGTACACTGTCGGGGTGATTAACGCTTGTGCTGGGCAGATTGTATGCAAACTTGAAAGCGAACCAGGCATGGATGGACGATATCCACGCTGCAGACGCCCTTATAGTTGCGACTCATTCACAAGGCTCCATCGTATCCACTCATCTCTTAGATCGGTTGATCCAAGACGGGCACATCCGGACATCACACGCCGTGAAGGTGTCGCATACGGGTTCCGTGGCCAAAACGGTACTAGATGCAACGGAAAGCATTCTCGGTACTGCGGGGGCATTTCCACTTCACTTGCCAGTGTCAAGTGTTCCTCATCTAGAAGCGAGTAAGCACCAGAGGCCGCAACGTGTATGCTGCTTAGCATTATGCGGCATCCACCTTGGGCCGTTACGATATTTGAGCAGCAGCTCTTTGCTCCAGCCTTATTTCCAGGTAGGTTGTCTGTGATACAAAGCTGTCATCCGTTTTGATACAATACATGTTCAATACTAATCCTTGGGTTTAGTACTTCGAGACCGCAGCAGCTCGCGAGCTCTTCGAGTTTCAGGTATGATAGTTTCCTTGATGACTGTTCATCTTGATTCTCGACCTGATTGATCCTCCTCTTTTGATTCTCGTGTCTTGCTGCACTTTTTGAACTATTTTCGTTACGCTGTTTTCTGACCTTTGGGATCAACTCCAGAACACAGAGAGTCCGGTATCAAAGAACTACGTAAAGGCTCTCAAACGTATCGTAGACCATGGCGTATGTCTCCAAGTGTTCAGCTTCAACTGAGGTAATCACTCATCTCGCCGGTACTGCAGACGAAAATGGTTTATGTGGCTTCTCTAAACGATCAAGTTGTGCCGATTTATTCTGGCCTGTTCACAGCCGCATCACACCCCCTAATCTTGCGAGCTTTGTATATTGATGGTGATGCCTACCAGTATGTCTCGACCTGTGTCCTGTATCTGTGTTGTTTCACGTTTAAATGTTTCATTTCAGTTCGTCAGATTTTTTGTCCAACCTTCTCGTCCTTCTCATTCGTATCCTCAATTCCGGTATTTCTGATTCCGGATTAACGATGCATCTATCGGAAGCGACTGCCGGATCTCTCAACGGCGTGGGTCATTCAACTGCCTATGAGGAAATCTCTACATATACGTGCGTTAAGGCCATATGGCTTGAGGACTTCATTTATCAGTCTACTGTGCTGATTCAAAATGTCACCCCAGTTTGGCCGTCAATTATCTTTTTCTTACCAATGATGGGTTGGAAGGCCAACATCCTGAGCTAGTTCTCGAGTCGTTCAACGCAGCTTCCGAACAAAATGATTATGAGGTGTGTTTTGTTCCCAAATTTTGACGCTCAAACAAGCGCTCCGCGCTCATCTCATAATGATAGATCCCGTGGTCTCTGCGCGACGTGATCGCAGACGAGCGAGTGATAAGCTTTTTTTCACGAGAATTTGCAGAGTTGAAGGATGCCTTCCGAGACTGGCATCCAAAGACAACCATATTACGCGATTTGAAGCGAAAGCTACAACCCATTCAGCGCTTACCGCCGACCTTCCCGTCTTCCAGCAGACTCTAGTTTTTCAGTTTCCCTGCATTCCATTTTCATAACTTATGTTCATCATTTCATCATCAAGTGTACACCGCATAACATCATCTTCTAATCTATACCAGATCATCATTCTTCGAGGAAGCTCGCAAAAACTTTTTTCTCTTGATGTAATCACTGAAATTACTGTTAAGGAGTTGGCCACACTTGCTGATTCAATCAGGTCAGGAAGTGTTGATTACAAGAATTGATAAATAAAAATATTCGACTTTCACAGTGATCCGTACAATGCATTTCAACGATATTCAGCACCACAATCACCAATCGACGTGATGATGGTACGACTGTTGGAGTGGGCCAGTACTGCCTCTATATCATCGTTATCCTCCGGAGTGAGATGAAATCCGAATGTCTTGTGATTATCATCAACATGCTCCGAGACACCTAGCCGCGCACCTAAGTATAGCAGTCAATTGGCAATGACGTTGTAAGTCAATCAAAGATTTGTAGCTACCAATAAGGACAGCTCCCACAAATGGATGATCCAGAACCCATCGCGTGGCGATGTTCGCAATACTCAGACCTCCATGACGATGACCAATAGTTCGAAGTGTTTTCAAGAGTGACTGAAAGAGAGTCCAACTGCCCCAAGCTTTAACAATCATATCGAGGTACTTGTTAACCCCACAGTCAGAATATTCTCAACGAGTGAAATCATCTGTTTCACCTTCCTCTGAGACGGGGTGAGATTGCTGGAGTACAAATCCGGCTCTGGTTGACCTAACCATTTGTCGGAAAGGAATCCACCGCACTATGAAATAATTCCTTATGAACATGATGAAACAAAGATTAGTTAGTAAAGACGCACAAGGGTTCCGTAAGCCAGAAGTTTGATGCCATGCTTTTCGCACACATCCGCCATACCATGTAGAGGGCGTGCATCAATGATCGAGAACTGCGAATTCATGGTTTTTCTTGCGCAGTTTATCTATATCCCATTAATCCCAACGTACCTGAACCTGGTTCGAGACGATGACCCCGGTACCTAACTGAGTGCAGATCTCATCTGTCCGAATCGTGTCGAAATTGCATAATCCGATCGCAGAGATGAGTCCGTCAGCCTTGAGATCACGTAAAATGCGAAGAGCATCCAGGTAACTGGAGTCTGTATAATCCTGCCAATGGAACTATACCCGAATTACGGATCTTGTCAAAATACTCATGGGTCGAGATGGATGTTGAACATACTTGAAGAAGGTCGACACTTGTCGTACCCATGCGTTCCATGCGCTCGCGAACCGCATTCATGACAAGAGGACGAGAAACTGTAACATGTTTGAATACACACCACTTGGTCGCCCCAAGCACATGTTCAGTTGAGGGTAATGTGCGACAGAATTGGCCCTGCATAATTTCCATTATTTCTCGCCAGAAAATGGCAAAGGACAAATTTACGAAAGTGGTCTCTGCGCTACCATAGTGGTCGGCTGTATTTTCAAGTCATGAGTAATGGAAAGGGCGAAGAGACAACAAGACAATTCACCCTGTCATAAGCTGTTGAAAACATCTCAAGAAATTTCTAGAATATACTGAACGTACCATATCTAGATAGTAGATACGCGTTAGTCAACTGACAAGAACAGGAATAGCTGGAGGCCTTACCAAACGCGGTGTAACCCCGTTGCACATATTTTGCCATACTCTGTCTAATTTTTGAGACCGGTGCAGTACCCCAGGCATTGCTTGAGAGTTGCCAGAGGCCTGTCCAAACACGCGGAACAACGAAAGGACCTAGATGAAACGTTTCAATTGTCGAAGACATTAAGAACGAGTTAGATGTAAGAGGCATCGTATTATGGGGGAATAGCCGTAAGTTGCATGTCGATTTAAGTAAGAAAGTCCGAGTCAGATACTCGATTAACTGAGTTGTGATGCAATGATTGATGGTTAGATCGTTTCAAAATTGATAAGTACACGTGAGCACTCACTCGGTGAATCCTGATAATCTTAAGTATCCATCTGATCTTGAAACCCTTCTACACTTCCGATGTGGGCGGCAACAAGTTGGTGGCCGGAACACTCAACACCACGCGATCATTGTCTATTGGATGTGTAAGGGGCCTAACAAGGAAGGCATACTTTCTCACTTATCTACAGTATATAACTTCCACTGGAATTTCTCGTCCTTCATCACTTATCGTTCCCGACACTGATATTTGACCTTACGCCACTGATTTCTTCCACAACATGGTTGCACAATCTACTTCACGGCCCTCCGAGGCGCGGCCTGTCCTTGGTCATGTGTAGATGCACTGTTTCCCCGTTTTATAGTAGGGCTAACACAAGCACGACAGCAACTTGATGGTCGACACATTCATTGCCAACGCCGGTGTTGACGAGTGAGCACCGCGTTTCCACCAACCCATACAAATAAACTCACCTTATTGCCGTCAGTCTCCGCTCAATCGTCCGCAGCCTCCTTGCGTCCAATTCTCCAAGTCTTGCCGCCTCTTTTACAAGCGCGGCTCGATCTCGTTTACGTCAAACAGCCCCAAAAACGAGTGTGAACCCCTATACCCTGTTCATGCTCCAATCTCAAACGACGCCTGCGGCACCAACGCAACATCTTTATGACGTCCTCGTCCGCGCTCGCACCTTATACGGAGCTGGAATGGGCTTTTCCAGCCTCAAGTTGTTGACATCTGTCATACGCTCCTCCGTTGGGCTTCGGTGGGAAGACGACAGTGATCTGGGAACTCTTTTTGCCTTCGTAGATGCGGATATCGGACAAGCAATCCAGGTAAAAATGGCTTTCTTCGGAATGTAGGTCGTGGTGCTGATGATGGACTGACTTAAGAGCTCAAAAGAGGAAATTGAAGGTGGGCGTGTGAATGATTGGGAAACTGCGCGTGAGATAGTGGATGACCTTAGAGGGGTGGTCAAAGAAAGCAAGAAAGATGTTCAGGCGTGGGGAGGCGAGTTCCCGTTTGAGCGCACAGCGTCTAGCCTGGAGTACTGGAAGATCTGATCCGGTTCTTCTTCTGGGTGTAGTGATGACTTGTGCCGCTAGCTCCTAACGAGAAAGTCTATCAACCAAGAAACCGGTTGTGTATCGTGCACGGGACACGCTTTCCAATCTAGATAGTTTGAAGCCATCCATGGCATGTGTCATTTACAAGAGTCAGAATCAACCAGTGGCCAAACGCCGAATAGTTCGGCTCCATGGCGGGCAAAGACCGCTGATGTAGACTAGACCATTGATAAATCCTCGGAGACAGTATAAATATTCTTGAAAAGATGTTGAGCGCGATAACCATGCGGGAAAGCTGTTAAGAATATAGGACAAGGAGTTATGTGATCATGAAAGTGGATCGGACTTTTGATGTTGATGCGCACCCTCTATTTTTGAGCTGTTTCTTGATACCTTATGTGTGAACATCAAAACGCGTGGTCAGTCTGCATCTTGTGATAAATCTGATGACGAGGTATTCATAACCCAGATTAAGGCAATCTAGGAAACAACCAAGTAGACGATACTAGACCGATCAAGCCTAACCTGCTGGCTCAAGAGGACATCAATAGGTCGTTGGAAGACAAGTGTATAAAAGTGCAGAGAGCAAATTTCAGACAATTTCAGACAAGGTGTAGTCCACCCAAAAAAAATCGACGAGCTCGATCACCACCATCACACGTCCTATCATTGATGAAGCCGTATTATTGGACAACTTAGGAGAGGTTCAGCAAAGTCTGGAGCTGAGACAGCCAACAGCCATGGAGCAAATGAAATATCCGGCAAATAGATATTGAGTGGTCAAGGAACGTGACATCCAGGATCGTTGTCGATCAGACCACGAACGCCTTCGACTTTTTCATCGGTTTTTCGTCCATTGGCAAAATTAATGCGGCCCATCGCCAAAGAACCTACCCTAATTGATCACGTGACCCAAGGTTAATCTGATTAATTTTTCCAGGCACTCCCTCCCCATCGCCGATTTCGAGATTCATCAGTCAGTTTCTAGCGTCCTAAAGCGCCTTAAATTCGACCTCCAGTCAACTTATTGGCTCTGAACTTTACTGGAGTCTCACGTCACATCTCCAAGGACACATACTATGGTTTGACTGACACTTCGGCTCATCAGTTAGCATCTCAATCCTCAATGTCTACCTTGCTCCGCCCGGAAAATTGCCTCACATCATAGCGATCATTATCATTATGCTAAAGCAGTCATTCTCACTAAATCTTTAGAAGCTTCGTTCTAGAACAAGTTGGTCAACAATTACGACCTTGGCCATTGAAGTCGGAACTTGAGCAGGCAATCGTCGATCTCTTGGCCACTCTTGGACCTTTCAAATCTAGTCCATCCGGAATGGGAGGTCGCGAAGGGTGATATATCCCTCATGTGAGGCTTCTAAAGACGTGGCATACTAGTTCTGTAAACTAGTTCTGGTTCAAGCTATGGGACATGCATGGTGCTGCGATGAACTGTCCATCCAGAAATGCAACCACCTTCACTACTAATGATATGGGACTGAAGAATTCTGTTGAATCATTGATGGATTGAATGACAAGCAATGGCACTTGCTCTTTATACACTTTCTCTGTAGGATCAAGAAACTCCAGACAACCCACATGTCAACTTGGCTAGCTCACTTCATCTCCCAGTAGTCGGTTCGTTCTATCTCCTCGCGATGAGGTCGGGATTTCCACAATGCGATCGCTGTAGGTCTACAAATCGATCGCTCCATCGACCCAAATCAAAATCAAAATTCTGTGTTTCATGTCCGGAGGTGACATAAGAGTCTCACTTTGGGCCGAGTACATACACTGCTCTCGTTCGCGGACCGCTATCCTATTCGCTTCCCTCGGCACCTCGCTGCGGCCGAGCCCTTTAAAAGATATATCTATCTCCATTCTTATTTCGCATTTAATAAGATAAGGTCGTCATCTTTCTGATTTCGTGGTTTTAGCTGCCGTGTGGGGGCCAGTCTAGTTTTGTAAGTCGGCCATGGTTTTCGTTTTCAATTAGCTCTCATGAAAGTGGAGGTGTGTGAACCACCAGATGAAATGAAACTTCCTTCCATATTCGCTTCTCTTCCTTTCGAGTTAATGTCCCTGAGCCAAGGCTTCCTGTGCTGCGATCATGTGAAGGTTGGGTTCTTGATGAGCGACCTTGGCAAACTGAGCGAGCTCACGGTTAAGGATTATGAAGTAACTTGGACAAACCTTTACTCCGTCACTTCCTTTCGAACCTGGATCCCTTACGAATGTCGAGAGATCGACCGTTCGTGGTGCATCAACAGATTATCCTGAACGCGCCTATCACCATTTATGTTAGCGCCGATGGAACTAAGAGGAAAGAAGCGCTCTCATCATTGATTCGGGCTGCACGGGATATACGGGCTATGATACACATGTGATGATCAAAGTACCTTATTGTGTTTCCGTGCCGAGTTTTTGCCTTCTCGAGCATAATTGTCGCGAGAGTTGGATAAAAAAAACAAAATGGAGACTGCAAGTAATGCAACCATCGAATGCTGATCGATGAGCCTTCGCACGGACGGCCTTGAAAGCGAGGTGGGTGCTCGACCTGTGCACGATGCACAGCTATACTGACTGGCCTTCCTCTTCTATCGAACAAGAATCATAAATCACCATCTTTACCGAGATGCTTGAGCGATGGTTCTCTTTCTTCTCGCCGACTCTATGAGTCTCCGCCTCGACTGAGACTGCGCTCATAAACTGCCCGAATCAGTACAAACTAGGAATGGCGTTCGAGCCGCCGTTCGCATCCAGTATATTCGCTCTCTGCCACCCTGGAACCTTGCACTGATGTGGTAGTACATATCTCTTTGTTTTCCTGGAATTATTCGAGATAATAAACAAATAACCCCTTCATATGCTCCCGACTCTATCCTCGGTATTAGACCGTTCGGACGTGGTAGCTCTGACAATGGAGAGTCCGAAAAACTCACGAAAGTCCCAGTACTAGTGTGCTACCATAAATTTATTCTATGTCCCACCTTAGGCTCCCCATTTCTGAGGATCTAGGTTAAACATGGATATAAAGAAACAGTGCCAGAAATAAACACAAAGTCCAAAATGTATGAAACGCTGTGAATAAACCCCGTTTGTCGTTGTCATCCAATATCCGATGACTTCGAATCCTGTAGATATATTGGCTAACGTCATGGCATCTATCAAATGAGCCGGAACCGCACAACGCTGTCCTTCTGAATCGATCACTGCCCACTAGCCGAGAAATGGAAAGGTGGCCAGTTCATGGATGTACCGATGGAGAAACGGGGAAGGACTTCTTGATGTAAAGTTGTTGAACGAAAGCGGCCTGGCGGTAATTATAAGCAGCTCCCGGGATAATTATACCGTTGTTAAATCCCGTCTGGCAAGAATCAGTTTCAATGACAAGGGCAGTGCATGAACCATATGACAGATTCTTGTTTACAGCAATGTCAAGAATGTTACGGAGCATTGGTACTGATCGGCCTGTATTGCACTTTACACCGGACTGATGAGAGTTTAGGTTGACAATTTGATCAAAGATATCCAACAAATTTAGTCCCTACCTATAAAATAACCCCGGTATGATGTTTGCCACTGTGAAATGCCATCATCGGTGATGCAAATATGTCTCAGGAGTATTGAAAGGATCCGAACGCAAAAAAACACGTCGAGATATTAAGCTTAGAGTAGCAAGGATATTAAGTGTAGGCCTGGGAAACAAACCTGAATATGCAGAGGGAACTTCACTGTTTTGATAAAGAAAGGTGACTCGAGGCCGTAGAAGTGGTCAAAGAGGCGAGAGTAGGAGAGAAGGAGGTGAACCCACCATTTGTGATTAATCGGTCCGTGGAGGCAGTGTTATCGCGAAGCAGATGAACTTGCACATTATTTTCTGGATTCCCTCAGGACTCCGACGCGTGCGGTTCAGAAGTCACTTGAAGAGTGATGATGATGTTTAAATTTTACCACCGGAAACCTACAAGTAAGGAGCGGGGTTAGCCTGTCAGTAAGCTACACAAATTATTTGTAATAATCATTAGTAGTATTGGATGTGTGTGGATTAGGGCTTGGTGAATAATTTCCCAGAAGATAGTTACACTTGTTACTAACTCCTGGGTCCTGAAGAGTATTTTTCACATGAGTTAATAACAGTGATCGCATTTTTAGTAACATGTATCTAGTTATTCGTAGATGTGAATATTATTTCATATGTAAACAATGTAAATAATGCTAGAAGTTCCATATATTCTCATTGTCATCCTGCAATACCATTGAGACCTTGTTGATAGGCTTCTGGATATGGTAATGACACCCAAATTGCTAGTAACAGACACAAGTATGGCTACTAAGCCAGGAAATGCATTGGGCATGCTAAGTGATGAGGAGTTCTAGAGAACATGCCAATATTCAGTAAAACATGGCAAGATCAGATATAGTTGGTAAGAGAGGTACCAAGATTATAGTTAATTCTGTGCCATGTTGAGGTAGTACAAGTTTTGTTGTTAGTGTTTTTAAGAGTAAGGGGATCAATCCAAATAGAAGCTTAGTGTATCCAAGCTCATATGCTTTGCTTTAGATGTAAGGCACATATAGTACCAAGGCACTAAGACAAATGACAATATTGAAATACAGCAAAGAGATGTGGGAAGCAGTTATGGCAAGAGTAAAGTTGGCAACTTGAACAGGTATGCACTAAAAGAAATCTGTTGTCTGAAGTGACCAAAGGAGAACTTGATTGTCCTTTCTACTAACAAAAAGTAAGTATTTATACTAATAAGAGTTTGCTGTCACCAATGCACTAAGTGGCACTAAAGAGCAGTAAACTAGTAAGAATGTAAGTGAATGCCATGAATTAAACTATTTAATACTAAGTCCACAATCTAGCTGTTCCCCCAAGTCAGGAGGTGGCACCAAGATGAAATGCTAAGCTGTCTGTCAAGGAAAAACTTCATCATTCCAAATTCCCAAGTGCTGCCATTGCTTGAGAACATCAGTTTTGATTGATTGATGCCATCCATTCCTTGTGTCATTCTACCTAATATCAGCACTATTTTTTATGGAAGCAGATCATTGCTATGCATGGCTATCAGATGTCACCTATAATGGTCTGATTCCATGTGTTAAGGTGCATTTTATTCCTGTGACCCATGTCCATGACCTGTTCCATATGTTGTGCTATGTGATTGGTGCACTCAGCTCCTCTGAAGGGTGTCACAACTCCCCTCCAAAAGCCTCTTCCAGGACCTCCAACCACCTCTGAAAATCTCCCTGCATACTGACCTTCCCACCACTCCCATGCTCAGATTATGCCCACCATCATATGCATCACCTGGCTTACACCTGGCCATCAAGCATCAAGCCACTTGCCACAGTTATCTGAGCAGCATCCAACCATTACCCAGCCATTGCACATCACACTATAAGCTGCCCAGATCTCCATCAATCCCATGGGCTGCATGATCTCCTTGAATGCAGCTATTTACCTGCCTTGCTGCCATTAATAGAGTCCCTGGGACTGCCTTAGACACCTGACTATGTATCCATAGTAGATAGAGGGGCACAATGGCTCAGCTGGCACCATCATGCCCCCAAGGGAGTCAAGAGACTTCCAAGTGATTGTGGGTTCAATCCCTGGTTGCGCCCACCTGGATAACACCTTAGACACCACATGGATTATTTCAACGCCGCCAGGAAGCCACCGCTCCCATGTGTTGACTAGGGAGGCTTTGTTGGTCAGGCCGTTCATGAGCGACCAATCAGCACGTGACTTAACAAAGCAATGTGACTACTGCACTCCTGTACAATCAGAAAAAGAGAAGGGTTGCCCAGTAGGATGGAATTGGGAGGGATCTAATCCTGCAGATCATGTCAGATTTGGAAGAGCTACGGTTCAAAATACCCTGGGAAATACCAAATATGGCAATTGGGAGGGATAAACCCATTAACCAAGCATGTCCTAGTATGGGTGGGTGGGAAAAATAGGTGTCAATAGTTCGATCAGGCTGCTGACATAATGTGTGGTCCATTGGATGTAATGGCATGGCTGTTGAGGTCGGGGTTTGATAACAGTTTGATCAGCTGTTTAGGGCTTAATCAGCCTGCGGCAGGTCTGTCACTGGATCACCCATGCTGTCACATACTATTGCGGGTTCTGAATCTTGGGATCCATCTCTGAAGAATACCACCTGGGTGCAGGGGGAGGGTTTGTTGTGATACCCTTACTGGATGTCTGGCTTAGAGGGAGCCATGGCTGTGGCGATTGGGTAATGCCTACACCAACCAGGCACCGGCAAGCATTGCCGAGAGTAGCAGAGTTTAGAAATTGGGATGGCACATTAGTGGCAGATGGGCAGGGAACTTAATGTGGGAAGTAGTATGAACCCAGTTTAGGATCAAATTGTAGTAAAGTGGC